>CAMOHE010029466.1:0-70578 GCA_946598075.1 Artocarpus hirsutus | reverse complement strand
TTTTTTTTTTTTTGGGGTTAAAATTCTTGCTTTACTTCTTTCCTCATGTTCAGCACGTATGGATCCTATCCGCATGTATAGAATTTACCCCCACTATAGCTTCTTTTTTTCTGGCTTTATCTTTATCTTTTTCCTTTTTGTTCGTGAAGGGATTGAATGTCCTCTTTCCCTGCTCATCTCAAAGTCATAAAAAGCAAAGAAAATACTTGGTTAAAGGAGGTTCGATTCCACACCGACATAGCTAGGCTTTTATCCATGCATTATTGTCTCCCACTTTATAAAAATCCCTACATATACTTATCAATTTGTCAAAAAGCAACAATATGTAATGATAATTTATTGCTTCTCCAATATGTTCGTACCATGTTGCATCAAAATTCATGCACAAAATTTTTCAAAGTTCATGAAGAAGGTACAACTTCAATATTTTTCCCAATTTAATTAAAAAAATAAAGGAATAAAAGGCTGTTTTATTCACATTAATTATAAAAAAAAATTCATTTTTTTTTTACCTTAAAGGGTGAGCTCATATGTATATATCCTAACCTTAGTAAACAAATAAAAAGGTTCAGAGTGATAAGTTCCCATTTTCTTTATAAATTCGACATTTCTTACAAGATGTTGTAGGTTTTCTAAAACGATTTAGCAAAAAATATAGAAACGTGATAAAGGTGTGAAATGTATACAATAAAAATTTTCTTAAAACTTATGTAAAATATACTATAGAATATATTAACTTAATGCTTAATAAATATACGTATAATTCATGCTTATCCAGTAGAAGAGAAGAGGTGTGAAAAATTCTTTTGAAAAACATTCTCTAAGCAAAACCACCGTCTTTCTTGCCTAGTCCTTGGCACCAATCGGATGAACGTGTAGGCGTAGAAGGGAATTACGGTTTTTAGAGATCACTCGCTTACTTTTCTCTCATACTAATCTCAACAACTGGAGTAAAGCAGGACTGGGAATGAAGAACATTTCTTCTCTCTCTTTTTCGCTTCATACGCGTCCATAGCTAAGGAACCTGGTAGAGATTTTGCAGTCTTATCAAGAATCTCAATCAGAGGCAGACAAAGCCCAGGCCCAAGGGGCATATTTGATAATTTATATTTTTACCCATAGTTTTTAAGAACTTTTCATATATGCATCCCTCTCATTCACAAAATTTTATATATGCCCTCCATCATTAACAAATTCTTTCCTCTAATTTATTCCTATTAAAATTATTCTTTTGTCTATGCCTTATTAATCTTTTATTTTTAATTTGCTCCCATTTCAATAATGTTTCTCAAATGTGTTTCTATTTAAATATTTTTTTCTTTTAATTCTCTAAAATAATACTATATTTTTAAATAAATACAGCCTTCATAAATACATTTTCCTAATTGCCTTGTTGAAATATTTTTTTTATTGTGTTTATATTTAAACTTCTTTTCATGTATCTCGTTTGCACTCGTTAAATAATTTATTATCAGTTTTGCATTATCAAAAACATTTTCTCATAAGTTTTCTATTCTTCTTTTTTAATTAAAATGAACTCAGAAGAGAATAGTAAATCAAGAAGAAACTAAATTTTAAAGAAAATTTTACATTTATGTAATAAAAAATTCTACAAATTGAATATACATGTCCTTTTAACTATTTAAAGTATTGATAGTTGATATAGTGACGGTTTTTTAGAGTTTTTTTGCATTCTTAGCTTATTCCCCCCTAAAACAAAATCATGGCTCCGCCTTGTTGTCAATTATGTATAAAATGAATAGAGAAAGCCTTTATTTATAGAGAATGTGAGACTTAATTAATTATTCTTAAAACTTCCTTCGTTTATTTTTAATTTTAAATATCATATATTTAATTAGAAAAAGAGACAAATTTCTCTTTCCTTATCTGCAATAGGCGCCACATGCAAAATATCATATCTGTGTGTGTGGCACCAATGAGGAGAAAAAGAGAGAACAAATTTTGCTTGTTACCCAGTTTGATTTGTTTCTAAATTTAGATGTTCAATTTTGAATTAAATCACATTTATCAAAATTAAAAACTTTTAGAAAAGGAAATTTGATAAACAAGTCTTAGACCACATAGTGAATCCTTATCTATAATAGGCGCCACATGCGGATACCATATCTGTGTGTGTAGCACCAATGAGGAGAAAAGGAGAGAGAAAATTTTGCTGATTACCCAGTTTGATTTGTTTCTAGATTTAGATGTTCAATTTTGAATTAAATCACATTTATCAAAATTAAAAACTTCTAGAAAAAGAAATTTGATAAACAAGTCTTAGATTACATAGGGAATCCTTACCTATGGCAGTGTGCGCCACACACACGGTGGGACGCACTCCAAAATTAAATAATTATTTATTAAATAATCTCATTATTTAATAATTATAAAATTAATTCATAAAATTAATTATAAAATTAAATAGATTGATATTTGATTTAGAATGTCATAATTTTAAATTAAGTAATTAAAGCAGTGTGCGCCACACACAGTGGGTGGGACAACTCCAAAATTAAATAATTATTTATTGAATAATTAATCATAATAAATTTATTTTGAGTGATATTTAATTTAGAATGTCATAATTCTAAATTAAGTAATTAAAATAATAATTTCATTTGTCCAAACAGTATTTACAAGGATGGTTGGGAGACTAATGAACCTACAATTTCAAGCTCCAATAAAACCAATATACTAATTAAACTCTTTAATTAATATATTACTTTTTTATTAATTCAAATGTTACTCCACTAAAAACATAGAATTGCACTCTTAAAATTATAGATAAGTTAATTGCTGTCCTTAACCTTTTACGAAAGTGTTATTTTGGTCCCTAATCTTTTTTTTTATTCCACTGACTCTAACCTTTGATTTTAGTTGCTAAGGGACTAGTTTGACAGACATCCATTAATTTCCCCCCTATGTGAGGTGCATGTCACCTCTTTAATAAGGGTATTTTAGTAATATACCTAATATTTTTATGTTATTATCGGTGCTTTAAGGAATAAATATTTTTATTTGTAATGAATGACATTTTGGATTAAATAAATAAATAAATAGTGTGAATATTTCATATGTTAATAATGGTCCTCGTATTGCTTTCATTATTATGTTTAAGAATTTAGCAAACATGTGTTCCATAACTATTATAATCAAATATTGGGATTTGACATATATAGTGTTTATATATAGTATAGATAGGAGACCAAGATAAATAGTCTAAATTATATAGTCTGCAGTCTATGTATTTAGCTGGATACTTTATACCTGACAAGACTATAATAGGGATCCACATCCAATTAGAGAGACAGTTTATAGGCTGTTAGAACGAATTGACTCCATGGTAGACATATTGGTTGTGGTAGACCTAATGGTAGTCGCACATCGAACTAGACCTAAAGTGTAGTTCATTTATCTTAAATTAATTCACTTTGGCAATCATCTATATGATCTTAATTTTAAAGTGGATTTATGACTCTATGTTTATAGCTTGTATCTTTTGATATGGCAAAGACAGGAGTTTCGATGACTGAAGGCTCTATTGTCGGTATGTTGAACATGCAACCTATATTCGATGAGAGCATAATTCATAGACACAGAATCTATAGCTCTCTAACAAAGAGTTAATGTTATCCTCATAAAAGCATCATTCAAGAATTTTGAAAAAGAACAAGGTCTTGGTCATCTGAATACTTATGGTAACAAGATGAGTTTCTATTTGTATTTATTATAAATGAAAATTCTCAAATAAGTGAATTAATGAAACTTTGAGATAAAATAATTGGAAAGGAAAACATAATTAAATCCTTTATCTTGTTATGGATAATTTATGGGGATACATATGTGCTTAAGAGGCCATAGACAAACTAATAAATAGTCTTATAATATGATATATTATCAAGAGTGCAGCTTTGATTCTTTAGTAAAGTGACACTATTGGAGCTTAATAATATATGTCCATCCAGTCCTAATGCTAGCTCACAAATTCATTGCTAGTTATGTAGAATACAGTTTACCACAAGTAATACAGAAGGTTACGATAGATGGGTTACTGGACCTATCAATGTACAGATCCAACAGTCTAGTTAGACTATATCTAGCACCTAGCGCAGTCCAAAAGGACTGTAGGCGCCTATCAAAGGGATAGGTCTAGAAATGGTTAGTTAATTAATTAATTTCAAGATAATATTTATTCAAATTTAATTCTTGGGATGTTGTGATAATTAATTATTTAAATAATTAATTTGAATCCTAATTATATTTGATTTTGAATAAAAGATAATTATTCATAATTATTTAAGTTAGATAATTATCTAGAATAATTAGAATCTAATTTAAATAGAATTCTTTGAATGGGAATTATTCTAGATAATACAAATAATCGTATAATCCTATACTATGATTGGCTAGGATTTGAATCTTCCTCTGATTGTGATAGGCATGCATAGTGATAAGAAAATCATTGTGATTGACGTGTAAGGCTAGAAGGAGAAGAGAGAAAAATCTTCTCCTAATCTTGCTAGACTTCTACCTCCTCTTGTAAATTCTATAAATAGATGTCTTTTCTCCTCATTTATGCTAAGTAAAATAAAAGAGAGCTTTTGGTGCTTCTTTTCGAGTGAGAAATTTAGAAGAGAGCATGTGGTGAGTCTTTTTATTGAGTTGTGTCTACACACACGACAACTAAAAAATGAGACATAGCATTGAGATCTAAAGGTTGAGATTTTCAGTTAGACATGTTGCTTCAAGTTCATCAATAGGTACATTTAATTAGAATTCTATTTATTGTTTATGGCAACATGGTTATGATTTTAGGTGATCAATAAAATTTTTTTAAATCATGCTGTGTCACCGAATCAATATTTCCAATATTTTAAAGAAAATTAAAACTAACCAAAAAAAAGTAAAAAACAAGAAATGAAATTCAATTGCCCAGGTCCTCTATGCTTCTGCTATCTTTTTCTTGCATTAACCTAGCAAGATTCAATTTGGATTTTTTCTAAGCATTTTTTTGGGTTTTGAATTTGAGGTATCTACTCTGGCATTTTGGGGCTCTTGTTTTCTGTACAGCAAAAAGTCCAATATCTTTGGAGATTCCTCCTTCTTGTTTGCGGATAAAGCTAAGAAAACGGTTTTTATTTTCAGAAGAAAATCAAAAGGATTTTTTTTTTTTTTGTTTTTAAAGTTTGGAGTTTCTTTTGTTGATTTCAATTCACTGCTGAAGAAATGAAAGGAAGGAGAAGAAGAGAAAAGAATAGAGTGGCCTGCTTTTTGGTATGAGTATGAGAAATTTGTATTACGTATGAACACTTAAAGGTCAGAATTCCGTATATGTTGTTGTGAGTATTTGTTGATTTTCACCTGATTGTTTGTGTTGTTTTCAATTAATTTCCCTAATTTTCTCGTATTTTTCTCTCTCTTTTTCCATGGTTTCTACATTAGTTTCTCTCTCTCACCGTCAGTTTTCTCTTGCCTTCGCCTTTCCCTATTGTCGCGGCAAATTCTCTAATTCAATTTTTTTTTTTACATTTTTTTTTCTATTTTTCTTTCCTACGGATTTTATGGCATTTTATTTTTTATTTTCCTTTCTCGTGAAATTGTTTCCAAATAGGCAACATTTTGCTCATGTAATTTACCATAGTCGACTTGAATTTGCTCATGGTTTAGAAACATTTTTAAGCATAACATTTGTACAATTTTATGGGAAGCAACAATTTGTTACTATTTTGATTCCTGCAGTATGTCTGCTTTCTTATTGAAGCTTATCTCTCATGGTGTGTCAAGTAGTATTTTATTGACAACAACTTCCTTTTGCTCAGATCTAGATGTTCGCTCGATGAAGCTTTCAAGCTTTTTTTAAGAAGGAGCCGGTGAGGTGGAGAAAGTGGCAATACTCGGGGTCGGCAGCGGCAACATGCTGGCGGCCATAGATGACAAGGGGTCTGGTGAAGGTGCGGTGGGTTTTATAACCCCCATTGATACCCTGCAAAAAGAGCTCTTTTGAAAGAAAAAAATTAGGGTTTTTGTTTAGAATTTTTTTAATTAATTTTTGTCTTATTTTTCATTAATCTTTTAATATATCAATAATTTTAAAGGATAATTTAGTAATTTTAGTTAAAAATGATGTCCAACAATTTTTAACTATGGAAAAGATTCTTCAGCAAGTAAAATCAAAAGTTAGGGTCGGTGGAATAAAAAAAATGTTGGGGTCCAAAATAATACTTTCATGACAGGTTAGTACTAACGTTGCAGTTTAGGTTTATAAATACAATTAATCATATTTTAGAGCCGTATATTTAATATAACCGTTTTATATAAATTGATTCTCTATAAATAATTGATAATTAGAGGTAGGTAAAATCCGTTAAGCTCTCTTATTACTTCTTTATCCTTAAGTGCTAGTAATTCTTTATTGAATAATTTATAAACTTAATCAAAATTGAGAGCTCGTATTATTCAAGACTTGAATCAATACTCAAGAAAATTTTTTATCTGCTTCTTATTAAAGAAGGAATGGATTCTTTGTAATATTAATATTCTTAGCTACTTACTACATTATACCTCTAAAATACAAGGGATAGGATTTTATTCTTGAGTCCATACTGAATAAATTAAAAGATATAATTCCATAAATAGGAGTATGTTAATAATTCAGAATTAAGATCATCTTATGTATGATTATCGATCAATGTGATCAATACTTACTATATTTAACAAGATTATCAATCGATGTGATCAATACTTACTATATTTAACAAAGATTATTTAGTTTTTCATATCACATTATGTACTGATCCTATGTAATCTCATCATGTACAGTGCATTCATTTAATAACTCACTACATTGACTGTTAGGATATAAACATTCCATTCATAATAGAAACGACTTACACTAGTACCGCTCAATTAAAGATTCTATACTTTAATTGAAGAATTAATTATATATTACTAACCATTTGAATTATCATCCTTAAATATTATCTCCTGGTATATAACACTTATATATAATATTTAAGGTCACATAAATACTTACAAAATTTTAATGATATTCATTAAGGATGCACAATATATGCACACAAATATAATAAAAAAATTTACTTTATTTATTTATTTATTAATATATGCTTTACAAAACATTATATCCTTTAAGGTCTTCTATCTTAATAGATGTTAATTTAAAGTTTTGTTAATGTTATTTCTCAATCTTAACAAGTCAAAACTAGTTGTCCACGTCATCATTTAAAGGGTGATCAAGAGCTTAGATTCATTATAAACTCTTAGAGCACAAAAAGACTTGAATAGACGAAGAACGACTTTGCTCTCAAACTACTTATCGTGTTGACTAAACATTCCTAACAATAAGTAGCCCCATCGAATGCTTGAGGCTCCTAAAACTGCTCGTTAGCAAGTAGTGCCTGCGCCCAATGCTCGAGGTCGTTGCTCGTTCGACTAACCAGCTTTCCAAAGTTCTTTGCCATTGGCAAACCATCATGACTTCTATACTGAGTTGGTTCCCTAAATTTTTATAATAAAAGAGTTTGCTGTAGTCATCATCTCACAATGTTTGAGATACCTAGTGTAACCATCAACATAACTACAATGTAATGAGGCTCTTGAGCATCGAGGTACAATACTTACTATCTCGAAATTATGGGAAGGTGGCGATTAATGTTCCGGTAAAGGAGGAAATGGTTTTGACCATTTCAACAGCTAAAGACTCCTATAAATCAGTGGGAGATGAATTGGGAAAGCATTTGGTCTATCATTCTTCTATAAAATTTTACTCTTTTTTTTTACATCATTCATTGAGGTACTTGTAAAATAGAGTTTGAGTGTATAATCCCGAAAATTCTATGAAAAGTTCAGCAACCACAATAGACGTAGACTACATTGAGCCGAACAATGTAAAACCACAATAGACGTAGACTACATTTGGTCTATCACTCTTCTCTTATGTTTTGCTCTAGAAATTGGTTTCTTTTAAAGTTGACCAATTTTAGTGTCAAATGTAACACCCAAAAATTAATTTAGTATAATTAGTGTGTAAAATAGTGAATTAGTATGCCTTATTGTAATTTGAACTTAATCTAATTATTTTGTGGTATTTTTTTAATTAATTTCACTTTAATTATTTCTATGAGTCATTTTAAATTTTGGCACAAAACAAATTGTCAAATTCCAAACAAGTCCTTTCTTACTAAAAACTTAGACAACTTTGAAATCCCTTCATCAAAACCATGTGTTGGACATGGTTTCCAGCTTGAAGACCACTAAGCCCCTCCTCTATTTATTTCCCTTACTCTGCCTTTCATTCTCACTCTCATTCTCTCATCTCTCTCACTCCCTCTCTCAGCATTCTCTCTCCCTCTTCTTCTTCCAATTTTTTTGCCACCGACCGGAGGCCGAAGGATAAGCATTTGAAGCCATAAACCCACTTCAATCAGCTCAAAGAGTTCAAATTTGAGGTTAGCTTTCTCTTTCTCAAATTTTCAAAATTTTTAATTTTCCTTAAATGTTGAAATCCGAGTTTCTTTGAGCTTAAATAGCGTTCAATTTGAGTTGTAGAATGTGTTTTACCATGAATCTAAGTTTTGTTTGAGCTAAAATCAACTTAACCAAATTTTTACATTTTTCTTTGATTTTCCAATAAATGATGAAATTGAGTTTAAATTTGGAGATTTTGTTCTAAATAGGTTTAGAATTTCTACCTAGTGTTTTCTGCATGATTTTTGGGTTGAAATTGGCCAAGAACAATTGAATTGAGTTTGGAAAGCTTGAGAAGCCAAAGCCCAAAATTTGGAATTTTTGAAATTTCGATAGATAGGCAGGCCAAACTTGAGCTTTGGCTGGTTGAATTCATAAGTTCGATGGGCCAAAATTATTTCTTTGGTAGGCCAAACCTAAGCAATTTGGTAGGCTGGACTCGTGTGACCAGTAAGCCGAACTTTAGAAGTTCAGCAAGCCAGACCAAGGAGATCGACGACCAATCGGGCTATGTGAAAATGGCTTTTTTTATTGGTTTTGATCATTTAAAGTAAAAATGAAGACTTTGACTTTGTGACATGATTTAGTGACTGTCAAAAGCACACTAACACACCATGATATAACATTGTATTATAGAATACTCTAGGTTAGATATTGACAAATCTAGTTCATATCTAAGGTTATTTGTGGTTTTGAGGAGCTGGCGTATAACGGCACCGAGACTGCAATATTAGTGCTCTCATGTTGCATAATAAGGTAGGATTCTAGACCCACTTTCTTTGTTAGGCATGATTTTAAAAGAATTTTGGCCACAAAGTGTTTTTTGAAAAATGTTTTTAAGGAATGATTGAGATAAATTTATTCAGTTATTTTTAATAACTGCTGAATAATGAAATGATCATAATGAACAAAATAATAAATGTAAATGAGAAAACTTAGTAATATGAGACTTGAATAATGAAATAGTACCGAATGAATAGAAACACCATTCGGAATGATATGCTAGGGAATGATGCCATATTTAGAGATCGGGTTGTACAAAGAGCGATCTTGGGGGCAAGTCTCGAAACCCAACCAGGTCCCTACGGTGGCGATTTTATTCGCTTTGCCCAAAATAAAATGATAAGATTAGTTTCAAATAAATGTTGGACCAAAATGATAAGTATGAGATTAAAGAAGTTTATTTATTTTGTCTTATAATCTTTGTGCTAATGAAAGATTTTATATTGAAATTAATGTTTTCAAAGCTCAAGTCCTATTGAGCAATCCACTTACAGTTTTCTTGTTCTAAAATTCCCTCCCTCTAGGTGGTTTGCAGCATAGAGTTGAGTGGGACACTACAGATCGAACGCGTGGACTATAGAATTTTCCATTTAGGTTATTTGCTTATCTAATCAAGACATGCAATATTTTAATCATTCTTCTTTTGGACTAGATGGTGGTTGTATTTTATTTATGTCGATACTAAGTGTATACATAAATGTGGGTCCAGTGTAGCCGACTCCTATTTATTAGTTTTATTATATTAGCTACTTTAATTTAGTGGTAATTATTTAAAAGTTATAAATTTACCGCATTTTTACAAATAACACTAATAATTAATCAGCGAGTTTAATTAAAATTTGGTTTAATTAATTCAATTAATCTGCCACATCACCACTGGGATCGAGGTTCGTGACATCAACAGTCAAACCTAATTTCATCTTTTTTTTTCCCCACAAGCAAATGCTCATTAATTTTATTAGTTTATTAGTGTTCAAGTTTGGGGTCCCAATTCGTATCTTCATATGAACAATTGATCAAGCATTGGCTCGATCTGTCTTTCCTTTACTTCAAATTCTTATTTATTTATTTATTTATTTTCATTCTTTCACGGCTAAAATAGATTGAATTTTATCACACATATATTTATACTTTTTTTATTTTTTTTTCTCAAACATATATATTTGTAATTTGCTCCATTATTTAGGTTTTGTAACCAATAACATATGGTTTCTTTAGACAAGTTACGTTTTATACCCGAAAGATTATCAGAAATCCAGTTCAATTTTTACTTTTCTTTTTGCCTATGAGTAGATGAGCAATGTTATGTTTGACATTCTGGTAAGAGTCTTTTAGTTGGTTTTTGTGGCTTTATTCTTGATTCTCCTGTAACTCCAATCAACTTTCTCACAGGGCTGACCAACACCATGTTCTTATCCGCCACCCCCATGTTAGATGCTGTTCGTGTGTACCACTTTTCTTTGTCTTTTTTACTTCTTTTTTCCAATAAAATCATTTAATTTTTTAGCTTTATACATTGTTCCTTCAAGAGAGAAAAGAAAGAACAAGCCATATGAGACAGCATTGAATTAAGCAATGCTAGTTAGATTATCAAACACCAAAGGATGCTCAAGATGATCCTCAAGGCATCACTTTTTTTTAGAGAATTTTCTTTTTTACAAAAACATTTTTTTCAAAAAGAAGAGCCATAGCACAAATTAACTTTGTTCAAAAGTATAAGCGCCAATCTTGCATAAAGATAAGAAATAATGCAAGTGGGCAACAAAGCAAAAGAAAAAAAAAATCACTAATTTCAGACATTATCCATGTGAAATGGAAAGACTCCCTTACTGAAAAAAAGTTGGCATGTTTTTCCATGTAGAATTTGGAGGGAAAAGGAAAGGAAAAAAAATGTGATTTTTCTTGCCAGTTAGGTTGATAGATAGATAAATTGTCTTTATTTATAAAGTGTTGAGAAAGAAGTGGAAGAAAAGAAATCAAATCTTGATTTATATATGTATGTGTGTGTGTGTATATATATAGTTTTTTTGCTTTTGTCATCATTATAGAGCATAAAAATGCCAAGAATCTGATCTTGCTTTTTCATTAAATTTCTCCATCTTGCTTTTGAAGTGCTTCATAATTTATTAATTAAAATTAGTGGTTGAGTACCGAAGACAACTCTTATTTTTATTAATGGAGCGTTTAGGGTATTAATCTAAATCAATTGATTTAAACACTATAATATGTGAGAGTTTTATATTATAACTTATTTTGGTTTTACATTGTTATATGTTAGATTCAATCAAAACTAATTAATTCAAACAAATGCTCCAAACACCAATGACACTTTAAAATTTTATATTTGCTACCCCATGTAAGATTATCTTTTTTCTTTTTCTTTTCTACAATATATCAATCAATATCTTAAGTGTTGTTTGCTTACTTTGCATCTCTAATTAATACTACATACTATATACCAGATGTACCCTAATTAACAAATTAATTTTTAAGCATGCTTATTTTCAATGTGAGGGTTTTTTAATTGATAAAAAGCACATACATTTATGATTGTAAGCATAATCTAATAGTAATTTTACGCTTAATTTTATCATAAAGTGTATGGTTCGAATCTTCAATCTATAAAAAAAAAAATCCCATATATATACTTATTTATATTTTAAATTAAATTGAAATAGTATTAATTTATGAGCTAGTTATTACTATATAATCGATCAAGCAATTGTCACATTAATCTATTTATGAATTGCACTTTTCTTTTCTTTTTTTATGGTTCAAGATGGATATATATATATATATATATATATATATATGTATATATATTTTGAAAGGATGCATACAGGTAAAACAAAATAAGATCAGGTGGGGGGCCATCAATCATATCCAGGATCTAGTTACACTCATCATGAGCTACGGTGTGCTTAGAACAATTATTCTCAAGAACATTCTCTGGCCTCCTAAAGAAAGTCCCAACTTACGAGAGAAGGAAAAAAAAGTAAAAGTTTGCATTGATATTTTAATTTTGTTAATTTTAATTTTTTATTTTTTTAAATTCCAACAAACACAAAAGCAAAAGCCATGTCTCATGTGCTTTGCATTCACGCGGTTCTCTCACTCTTGCTGTCCCACGTGGCCACTTCTTTCAAAGCTTATTTCTCTCATTCACTTTTCTTCTCCACTTAGTTTTTGTTTAATTTCATTTATTAGTTACTTATAATTTCTTCCCTAGTTAATGTTGGAGGATTTGAATGTTTAGAGAAGGGGGTTAAGACTTTTTAAAAATAAAGAGTATTTAAGACGTGTGTATAAGACACTTTTATTAAAGGTTTATTGTCTTCACTTCTCAAATTTTGTTAACTAGTTTTATAACTAATTATCTACAAGATATAACAAACACTTAAACATAATATTTAATAATAATATTTTGTTTAAGAATATTAAAGAAACCTGTAAATTTTCTAAAGATTTAATAAATAACAAATATGTCATTTCATAAATGGACACAACCAATACAATTTATGCAACCTTTTACATAAAGGTATCATTTCAGGTAAAGATATCTAATCATGCATCCACACAACTATTACAACATATTTATTTATTGCTAACAGTTGTTCATGTTTGTATTAAAACGTACAACTTGCAAAAGCAACGGTTCGAAACTGCTCAAGAATCACATTTTTTCATTATGCATCAGCTCAAGAGAGAGCCACGGCATCAAAAAGCATTAGTTTCATTATAGCATTGGGTGTTCTGTCCCTCCATGCGTTGAATATCCATTTCAGTGCCGTGGTGCTCTATGCTGACCTTAAACACATTAAAACTTGTGTTTTCAACTCATTCCAATGTGATCTTTTTATCTCAAATATGTTAGAGAGATATACTACAATCTCTCAAATAGTCAATTCTATGATCTCATTCACGGCATTCCTCCAAATAATTATGATTAGAAAATATAAATGTCTAATTAAATTATCCATTAGATAAAATAATATGACACTCTTTGACAAGGCTCAAGAAAAAAGCATAATAATATTTTTAGTATGAACAATAAGCAATAAGCTATAATTAATGGAATTGAAACGTTTATAATTTAACAAAATCATGGTTATAATTACAAGATGAATCATAAGATGAAATAACAATTGTGCTTTGAAGTGCATCCCACGCTCTTACATCCGAGCGTATAGCGATTAAAAAAAGCAAGAGAGAGAGAGAGAGAGAGAGAGAGGGCAGAACAGTATATAGTCGGCTTCATCTTTAGACTTTAGCAGCGTCTAGCTAGCTTTATCTTTTTCCTTCTTTATCGGCCCCCCTGAACAGCCTCTTTATTACCTCTTTCTCTTTTTAGCCTCTCACCTAGTTATTCCCACATCAAAAAAAAAAAAAAAAAAACTCCTAAAAAGAGGAACAAAAAATATTCCCAAAACCTCATATCATACTTGTATAAACCCCTTCTTTATTCATTGTCATCTTCGTACTTTGTCCATCTTTCTATGTACAATATATAAGACCAAGACATCATAACGATTTTACAATCTTAGTCCTATATCAAATGACAAAAAGAGAGAATACAATATGGAGATATTGTCACAACTATGGTCACTGCTAGGACTACTAACAGTCCTCCAAAACGTGTTACCATCTCAGCTTCTCTCCTTGCTTCACTCCCTCTATGAGTCCCTCCAAGACCTCCTTAGTCCTTACTCCTACCTCGAAATCCCCGAATTCAACGGCTACTGCGGCGTCGACGTCAACGATCTCTACCGCCATGTCAACCTCTACCTTAACGCCGTCGACCCCTCTGCCTCCTCCTGCCGTCGCCTCACCGCCCTCCTCTCCCGCTCCAACTCCTCAATTATTAACAACAACAGTAGCAGCAGCAGTGGCAATAACAATAGCAACCGCCGAGGGTTCTCGTTCGCGGTTGCCCCCAACCACTCCGTCCGGGACGCTTTCTGCGGCCACGCCCTCACTTGGACACACCATGTGGACGCGGTCCCGGAGTCGTTGGAGGAGAGGCGGAGCTTCGTGTTGAAGCTTCCGAAGCACCACCGCCAAACCCTACTCTCTCCTTACCTAGACCACGTGATCTCACGCGCCGAGGAGTTTGAGAGGGTGTCCCGCGAGCGCCGCCTGTTCACCAATAACGGACATGGCTCCTATGACTCTGGATGGGTCTCCGTCCCCTTCCGCCACCCCTCCACCTTTGAAACCCTAGCCCTAGAGCCCCAACTAAAGAGCCAAATAACAAAAGATCTCAATTCTTTTGCCAATGGAAAAGACTTTTATCACAGAGTTGGACGTGCATGGAAGCGAGGGTACCTCCTGTACGGCCCACCGGGGTCCGGCAAATCGAGCCTCATTGCCGCCATGGCCAACTACCTTTGCTACGACGTGTACGACCTCGAACTCACCAAAGTCTCCGACAATTCCGAACTTAGAGCACTTCTCATTCAGACAACAAACCGGTCGATCATAGTCATAGAAGACATCGATTGTACGGTCGATCTTACGGCGGACAGATCCGCATTGAAGCCTAATCGGAAAAGATCATCATCTCAGCCGTCCGATCATCATTATCGTCATGATCAAGACCAGGATCACAGCGGAAGAGTGACGCTTGCCGGTCTTCTTAATTTCACTGATGGACTCTGGTCGTGTTGTGGAGAAGAGAGGATTATTGTGTTTACTACCAATCATAAGGACAATGTGGACCCCGCTTTGCTCCGGTGCGGGAGGATGGACTTGCACGTGAGCCTTGGCACATGTGGGCCGGCGGCATTCCGGGTGCTGGTGAGAAACTACTTAGGAGTGGAGAATACGGAGGAGGAGGAGTGCCGGCGGCTAATGGAGGCGGCGGAGGACCGCATGCGGTCAGGCTGCGGGGCCCTCACGCCTGCTCAAATTGGGGAGATACTGCTGAGGAACAGGATCAACGCTGCTGTGGCAATGAGGGAGGTGTTGGCGGCGTTGCAGGCCTCAGCAGGGAGGGTGTTGGCCGGCAGTGGCGGCGGAGGGAGTAGGGATCAGGTAAAGGACTTGTATTGTCATATTGATCATGAGGCGGCGGAGGGAAGGTCGTCACCGGAGAGCGTGTTGATGAAGGGGTCGCCGGAGAATTGGACGTCGTCACCGGGGAAGAAGAGGAAGACTAAGTTTCTTGTGAGGCTTAGGTCGTTGACCAAGTCTGACTCCGGGAGAAGAGGTGTCTGACCTCTTGGATATGTGTGTCTTTTTCTTCTTTTTTTTTCTGTTTTGGCTTTTTAGGTAAGTTTATTGACCAAATGACTTGACTTTTTTGGGTGATGATAAATGATGTCAGAATGCCTGTGTGTGTTTTTTTTTTTTTTTTGTATTTTTCAGGTGTATGACGTAATTTTATGATTAGAGTAAAGTAATAACACTCGTTGTCTATAGTTAGATGCAATATTAGATAAATTTACTATTATCTTATAAGAAAGAAAAATATCATACAATAAGCAAACCCACCGACATCTTCACACACCTAAAAAAGTAATTTACCCACTTTAAAAATATGAGAACTATGAGCTAGGTGAGGATTCGAATGCGTGTTTGAATTAACTTAAAATATTATAACAATTTATATTAAAAAAATTACATTGAAAATGCTTTTTTTTTTCCTCATTGGTAGAGTACATAATTTAGACCCTTCGATTATATCAATGGTCCAAAATTTTGTTGTTCAGAGAATTTAAAATAAGACTAACCATATCTGATGATATTTTTCTTTTCGTATTAGTTTTTATCCAAATAAATGTCAACCATCAATTTTATAAATCTTTTAATCTCCACCCTTGATTCTAAAAAATAAAGCCTAATATTAATAATCTCAACCCTATCATTCATCGACTTCTCCGTTCACGGCGAACCCGCGAAGGCCGAATCTTCCTCTTGGCCAACGATCATCCAAACCCTAACCCTATCCTTGGCAGACACAATGCCCTGCCGTCAAGCGCCTCGTCATGATCGGACGCTAACCTTATCCATGGTGACCTCGAGAAGACCAAGCAGTCGCAGAGGCTCGCCGGCTTAGGCTCCACCACCGTTGTCCAGATCGGCGGCGTTCTCGACTACGACGGCGAGGAGCTCAAGATCCTCCATTTCATCTAGAAACTAAAGCGAGAGGCCACCAGATGCGGCTGCGAGATCATCTCCTTGAATGACAACCACGAGATCATGAATATGGAGGGAGATTTCGACTACGTGACAGCGGAGGGCTCGGAGGTGTTCAATATTTGGGTGGATCGACAACCAAAATGAAAAAATCTTTGAGGAAATTCCTTGCTTTTCAATGGCGTCAAGCAGAGTTCTTAGAATCCACAATTCATAATTCATGGGAACCCAGCAACATAATTTCATTAAAGAAAACTTATGACAAATTTGCTAAAAATTTTTAATATGTGTAATATCATAGAAATTTACCAGTACTTTTTGATGGATCTTATGATTGATAGGACGGCAGAGCTCGGCTAGCCGATAGTCGTGCGTCACGGAGTCAGGAGGACGATGGCAGTGATCGTTTGAAGTCTAATCGGTTTTCCCTTCTTCTTTAATATATATATATATATATATATATATATATATATTTATTTATTTATTTATTTTACAATTTTAATGCAATGAGTTTCTTATAAATTATTGTTAATTTCTTAAAATAATAGGTTTTATTAATTATTTTTAGTGTATTTAGGCAATCATTTGGTGTAGATGGAACTACATAGAACCATATAAAAACTTTGCTGAGATTAAATACCAACTTTTGGACCATACTGTATTTGTGGAGAATAATTTTGTACTTTTCATAAATTTTTTTATTTATACTTATGAGAAAAAATATTATAATAAAATTAGTTTAAAATATATAAATGTCTTTTGTAATTTACTGTTGGTGGTCAATGTTGCTATACTCATTTTAATAGAAATAAAGTAGCTCACCTACTAGCTAGTTCTTTTTTTTGTGTTCATCCCTCTATTTATTAATGGGATTTTGATATTGTCCTACGTTTTGTAGCCTCAACAGTTTTGGCTGATTTAGCCAATTAACGCAATGTTGTGTTTTCTCTTGAAATTGGGTTAAACCAAAACCTAACAAAATTTCAAAACGGGCTTTAAAGCTACTTCAACCATTTCTGAACTTGTAAGTACTCCAAAAATTATAGAAGTGAGGATTGAAAGACAATCACCATTTGTTTCACTACCTATGCCCACAATAACCAGGCACTTGTAACAATGGCCCAAAGTTCAGTTTCAAAAATGACAGCGCCTTTCACCAACAATTTTTTTTTTTTTTTGTTTAAATTTGAGTACTTCACCATATTGTCGAATATTGGTCCTACATGTTACATTGTTTGGGGAGCAAATTATAAATTTGCTAAGTCATAACACAACAAGATATATAGCTAGTAGGTGTTTTTGTCTGGGAATGTGATCTATTAAGGTGTTTGAGATTGTAACTCCAACCATATAGTTTTAACTGTAAATAATATAAAACTTTCGTATGTTACAGGTTGAAACCGCAAAGGTTTAACTTTTTTCAAACACTACATATATCTTTGAATCCATTTGCCATTGCCGATTCATTTCATAATTATGTTCATTTACAATTGCCCATGTCAGTCTTGATGTGTAATCTAATAGATTAACACTGGTATTCTAATAATATCATTAAAATTGACAATGAGCACCACCATCAACCATGATTGATTGTTGACATTGGTTTTGAAGTAATCTACTTATGTTGTCATTCACTACTAGAAATTAGATTCTACAACAATTAAAAGCCATTGTGTAAATTTACCACAATGATTAATAAAATGGAGTGGTATCTCAAGGGATTCTACAAAAGTAAATTTTTCCATGATAGTTTATAAAATGGTAAAAACTTGAATGGGTTAACATATGATGTTGGGAGAGAACTTTACACAATGGCTCCTCACCAAAAACATCATGTAAAGCTTTGACACCATGACGATGTTTTATATAAATAGTCGTGTAAAATTTGTGTACCACGATGATTTATATAAAAACTGTCATGGTATGTAGCATTTTTTTTTTTAAAAAAATCATTTAAAAAATGGGATTTCCTATAGATGGACATTACCGTGATTCTCTATTTCAAGGCCTAGAGAATGATTTTTGCTCTCATCTCCCCACTCCAAAACCCAACCCATGCTAAGCCGTACTCCAAGATGTTTTCTTCCGTCTCCTCACCATAAAGATCCTAGCTCAAAGCTAAGAAGAAGAAGAAGGAGAAAAGAAGAAGTCTTACAGTGTTTTTTTATCAAGGTATTTTCTAAACACTTTCTCCCCATTTTCCTAGCTAAGAAAAGGATGTATTTTTACTTAGTTGGCTTTGTGTATAGACCAAAACAAGAGTAATAAGAAAGAGAAGAAGGGCATAGTCATCCTAAGAAGATTTGAAAAGTATTCATCAATAACCATAGTCATCATGTCCTTAGATAAAATAAAAATTTTCTTTATTTAGTGATTTTTATGTTGTAGAGGTAACCAAGTCAAGAGGAGAAAGGACAATAAATCCTAGAGTGATTTTTAGTCAAGAAACTTCTCCAAAGGAATAAGAAGTTTTAAACTTTTCTTTTAATTTTTTAGTAAGCTCAAAGTTTGTATTTTTTATGGTTAGTTTATGTTTCGGTGAGGTTGTAGTTTGTAATAATTATTTATTTGTTAGTGAGTTTAGTTTTGTATATATAAAATGGTAAAAGTTAGTATGTGCATGCTAGGGTTGGATTTTTTTACAAGTTTTAGAGTCCCAAAATAATTTTGAAAACTACCTAAAGACATTTTTTTTACAAGCTTTGGAGTCCCAAAACAGTTTTGAAAACTATCAAAACTGCTTTAGTACAGATAGCCACTATTTTGGCCATTTTGGGTCTAAATTTTACGTTTTGCCAAACATGAAACTTTAAGTTTCGACGAGACAGATGACTTTTATGAAGAAACTTTTGTCAAAATTTGCCTCTAAGATACATTTATGGATAGTTTTCCAAAACTATCAAAAAGCTATATTGATGGGTTGTAACGGTTTTTCAAAGTTTTGGGCTATTTTGAGGCTAAATTATAATTTTTACCGAGCACAAAAACTTTAGATTCGACAAAAAAAAAAGAAATTTTGTGAAAAAAATTTTGTGAAAATCTACTTCTAAGATAGACTTTAAATTGGATTGACAAAACTGCAAAACTTTTTTTAACCGATTAAGTTTGCAAAAATAATAACAGGAAAATTAATATGCTAAAGACAGTGAACGAGATTTTTAAATAAGTATAGAAGTCTTTAAAACCCCGTATTTTAAATAAGTAACTTCCATGAAGAAAAATCACAAAAGAAAAGCTGTCTTTAACATATAATTTTGCTATATTTTTTAAAACTAATCAAAAAAGTACCTCTTGGTATTCGTTTTGTAAATAAATGATTCCGTAGTTATAAAATTCTAGTTTTCAGTAAATCAAGATATTATGGCATCCATGACAAACTATATAAGCCATAAATTTAGTCTTTTATCATTTTTGAACGGAATTTTAAAGCATGATTTTGATACGAAACTTTTTGTTAAATAAATATAGTTAAAGCGCGATGTTGTGTCACAAAACTTTAACTATTTCTTTTGCGAATGTTAAAATTGTTGGACATGTATGCCCTAAGGAGTAAAAATGTAATACGTTTTTTGAGACATTTTTATCAATAAAGAATTTATTTATTATTTATATACCAAATATTGTCCTCTTTATGTTCATATTTATTGAATGTATGTTAAGCAAGCAAAAGTCTGAGACTGTCAGTCTAAACCTTCAAGAATTGGGCATATGATGAACAGATTATATGGAAGACACGATTCTTAAGGTGACAGTCTAAATCACAAGATTCGCAATCAAGGGAATAAAGTTGGGCGCTTTATTCATACAAAGATTATTATGTTGTCTATATCCCTAATGGGAGATAGTTTGTCTTGACCATCGGAGGTGGACTTTACGAATAGAAACATTGGCATATTGTCATAGGTGACGATGTGTTGTATCGGGACATAAAGTGAATTGATTTAGATAATAATTCTATCTTGGCAAATCGATTCAATTTAGACAATCATATGTATTGTATCTTAATCTTGAAATAATTTATGGGCATGTTGTCTTAACTTATGTCTTTTGATATACCAAAGGGTGACATTCATATTTTAATAGTGGTACGCATGTCAGCACATTGGAGGCATGACACTTGATAAAGTAGACCTGTTATTCATAGATTGGGAATCCATAGCTCCTTTTTAGGAGTACTTGATATCCTCTTATATGTATTATCCTATAATTGAAAAACTAGAGAGCTCAATCATTTGGATACATAGGTGTAACCAAATGGTATATTGTCATTGGATGGTAAGTTTTTCAATGGTAAGATAATAGAACATAAGATAAAAATAATCGGGAAGGCAGGATAGAATTTATCCTTAAGCCGATTATGGATAATCCTATAAGGATACGATACATTATGATATATTATGGAGACTTAGCTATATAGGCTTCGTAATTCTATATGGTTCGAGAGTGCAGCTTTAAGCTTTTACTAGAGTAGCGTTAGAGTTGATAATTATGAAATGTATATATGGGATACTGGGTTTCATAATTATTAGGAGCTTGAACTATATAAGTCCATCAAGTCCCCTTTGCTAGCTCATAAAAATCCTATAACAATACGGCGTGCTTTTCCAATAATTGGTGACTTGTGTCAAATTATCAGATTGGTCAAAATTTGATAAGATCAGATAATTCATGTCCATTTATCAGTTGAATCAATTTTTTGAAAATTAATTCAATATAAACTTGTTGAATTTTTAGGATCAAATAATTCATGTCTGTTTATCAGTTGGTTTAATTTTGAATAAATTAATTCAAGATAAACTTGTTGAATTATTAGAAATATTTATTTTCCTCGAGATTATCTAGATATGACTATTTTAATCAGATAACTTCTCTATTGGATTATTTGAATTAAAACTGAGGCTCTATCCTAAGAATCTCGAGTGAAAAATAAAGATTCATAGGGATCATTTATTGAAAGTTTGGTAGGCCAATCTTTAAGTTCGACCTGCTGATGGAGTAGGTTCGACAGGCCGATCTACCAGTTCAGTCTGCCGACCGTGCGATAAAGGATCACGTGTTTTCATGTGGTTTTTATTATATATTGATCTTAATTTGATTCTGATTTGAATTTTTGAGGCCTTATCTAATACAGCCTAACTCTTGGGCCTAACCTCTATATAAAGGGGAGTGAGACTTATTATTATTTAGATTAGTTGAGAAATCTAAAGTGAGACTCTGCCAGTAAGACTCTTCGACTCCCCGAAGAGCTATTGTTCACAAATTATGAACTATATCTTTGGAACTATATCTTTGAGTTTTTCTCAATTAGTTGGAAGGAAAGCTACGTAGTGGAATAGCTGTATGAGTGTGCCCACATACACCAGTCTACGCTATCAAATTTATTTTGCGAGTTAACTTCCTACTTGTTAAGCCAAAGCATATTTAAGTATGTTTATGCTGTAGTTAAGAAACATGTCAACAACACTTATTGGGTAGTGGCAAGTAGCAGACGAATGTTGGAGATGAGTAATGGATACTGTTTACATAAAAATTTATTTTTCGCAATATGTTTTTATAAATTATGGATGTACAAAAAATTGAGTAATATGATGAAAGTTTGTTCTAGAGTTTGAGGTTGTAGCCATACGACCTCAATATAAAATGGTTTAAGATTTTTTTTTTTTTTTTAAGTTGCAACAAAAAATGCAACAAATATAGGTAATTTTCAAGTAAGAAATTATGATGATAACTAGTTTTAGAAATTATTTTTAAGTTATATTTTTAAATTTAAGAAAAGTATTAAAAGAATAATTTTTAAGAAAAATTATTACGCTAGTTTTCAAAATATTAAGTTTTAACAAATTATTGTTATGTTGGTTTTAAAACAATAAGTTTTAAGAAATTATATTACCTTTTAAATTTAACCAAAATAAAAATTATGCTTTAAAAAAATTATTATGCAAATCTGAGTATCTTATGTTAAAATATATTTAAGTATTAAGATTATCACTAGTAGAAAGTTGAGATTATACGACCTTCATTTCATGATGGTTTTTTAAAAACCATTATGACAAGGATGAAACGCGAGAAGTTACATTCCAAAATACAAAAACGGTCATGTTAACGAAACTGGCCTTATACGATGGTTTATAGTAAAGAAAAATATTGTTAGAAATTAAGAATATTAACAATATATCATTACATGATAATAATAATAATATGTTAATACTCGTATTTTATAATTCTTAAAATAATAATAATAATTATTGTTGTTGTTGTTGTATTTGATAATAAGGATAATAAAAGTATTAGCAGTATAATAATAATAATAATAATTGATAGTAATAGTACATAATAACAAAAACAATTAAACTAATGGAGGGCTTACACAACAATTTTTTCAAAAAATCGTCATGTAATTCTTTGTTAGCTTATACGATGGCTTTTGAAGAAAATTGTCATGTAAGGTCTTATTAAAATCCTCCTCTTAGTTTAAACATAACAGATACAGATGCCAACACAACCTCTCCAAAAACGTCTTCCCGCCCATTTTTGTTGCCTCCCTACGTTGTCACTGCCCCAACCTATCGTTGCTCCTCTTCGTCACTGGCCTTTTTAAGTTTCTAGTTAAATAATATCTTTATTTTTTATATTATTAATTGAGTCATATGTTAATTTTTGAATTTATGAATATAATTATATGGAAAATTGTTGATATATATGATCTTATTGTAGTTCAATTAGTATGATGTGGATTTATGTAATGATGATTAATATCGTATGGGTATGATTAATGTGTGAAAATTATTGTGGATTTAGATGAATGAGTTGATTAATTAGTATGAAATAATTATAGTTTCATTTAAGATTTATAAAATGGATAGGACATGGATGTGGGATTATAAATTGACTAAATGGTATACGGATGGTGTGGAAGAATTTTTTTATTTGCCAAAAATATGCCCAAGAGGATAAAATTTGGTATCCTTATGTTCAACAAGGAAATCATACATCTCACTTAATTGAAATTGTTAGAGGACATTTGTTTGGAAATAAGGTAAATTGTAGTTACCAAAGATGGCATTGTCATAGTGAGTCTTTTTTCAATCCAACTTCAAGTAGTAGAGGAAAGGAACCTATTGTGGAGAAGGATAATATAAGTGTTCTTGACAATATGGTTGAAACAATTATGCATGATGCCAAGACATCCGTATATGAGGGGTGTATACATTTCACAAAATTGTCTATTTTAGTTGGATTATGAATTTGAAGATGTTTGGTGGTCAAATTCTAGTTTCATAAGTCTTTTGAAATTTCTAGTAAGGCTTCTACCAGAGGATAATAAATTACCAACTGTATGTATGAGGCTAATAAGACTTTTAGCACTTTGAGAATAAAGTATGAGAAAATTCATGCTTGTGAAAATGATTGTGTTCTTTGTAGGAAGGAGCATGAAGACTTCAATAATTTCCCAGTTTATAAAGAGTCAAGGTGGAAGAAAGAAAAGAAGCCAAAAAACAGTAACAAAGGAGTGGCTATAAAGGTGTTGTGGTATATTCCACCGATATCATGTTTGAGACATTGATTCAAAAATGTGGAGCATGCCAAGAATTTGACATGGCATCATGACAAACATGACGATGGCGGATTCATCACAATGGAAGACATTTGAAACTGATCATCCCAAGTTTAGTGCGGATCCAAGAAATATACATTTTTCTTTGTGAACGGATGGAATGAACCCATATGGTGACATGAATGGTAGACATAGCACTTGGCCCGTAATACTTGTCAACTACAATCTCTCTCCACAAAGTGCATTAAGTGGAAGTTCTTAATGTTAACATTATTACCCCCCAAGCCAAAGTAGCAGAACTACCTTTTCTGACAATGAAGACAGAACTTGTAGGACAAGTCGCCGGAAGCTTTTTTGCATGGCCAAAAAGGTTAATTGAAGCTGTTGTAACACCAAAGACTAGTCGAGCGCCTAGCTACATACCTAAAGATGTTGAGGGAAAGAAGTGTCCAAAAAAGAAAGGTGCTACAAAATCTAGAGAGTTGCAATGTTCCACTCAGAAATAGCCCGTTGAGGATTCTCAACCCGTTACAAATAAGCCACTACCTACATTTGTCTTCTCCTCACTTTAAGAAGAATTCAAGTCGCTAGCTATGTATGCAAAAGCTATCATGTGGGTTGGACCAAGGATTCAATGCCTAATACCGAAGCAATCATTGCCAATGACATGCCTATCTATATGATTTTCAAAGACGTTTATTTTATGCTCAACTAACAAAATTACAATTAGTCGTATAATGGTATACCTAAGGTAATAAATCTATTGTTATTTCTTTCTCTTTAAAATCAAGTAGACTTGTATTGTTATTAAAAATAAGTTTGTGCATTGATTTTATTGCAGTCTTTTGGTGGAATACTGTGAATGTGCAAACAAAAATGACCGATGAGACTTCACATCTCCTGTAGTTATCTTAAGTATCGTAAGGGGTAAATATGATGACGACATTAGAGAGCACGCCACAGCTCTTTTCACCTTTTTAGAACATGCACCAAGAGGAAAATGCCAACAATGTTACGGAACATTAGATATTGGCACTTATTCAACCAGAGGAGGACACTAATTTTTGGTTTTATTCCCTTAGAAATAGACCATGCCAAGATTTTATAAAAGTTATTAGTCAATAAGTGTGATTTTTTGTTGTAAACTAAGGTTTGATTTATATGTTACATTATTGTATTTAAATCTTCTTCTTTTATTTTTAGGATAAATCTTTAGGGCCCTCATGATTGAAATGTTGCAGTAGGAGACGGTGTAACACATCATCAA
The DNA here is from genome assembly GCA_946598075.1 of Artocarpus hirsutus. Lineage (NCBI taxonomy): Eukaryota > Viridiplantae > Streptophyta > Magnoliopsida > Rosales > Moraceae > Artocarpus > Artocarpus hirsutus. The sequence goes on along the minus strand of CAMOHE010029466.1, from coordinate 45,349 downwards.
GGTAGTAAAATGGTTTATAAATCTCAAAAGTGTTCAAAACAATCTGGCAACATTGAATGTAGTTATTCTATTTTATGTTAAATGCATGATATACTTTGCAAGAAAGGACTTTTACACTAGTGATGATTTACTTGAGGCTAGAATTGAGTGGGTAAACTATTTAAATAGGTTTCTTAGTTCTTTGGTAGTAGTGGAAATTTGTGTATTTCAACATTTGATGTATTGTAAACTTTGTGTATTTAACATGTGTTTTAAAAATTTTAAGTTAAATTTAAATATAAAATTTTAACCATCCCGTAGAAAATTAGAGATTCAGCTTCTTTTTTTTAGGACCAATTTTCCACGTTGTGTAAAATAATATCTTACAGGATAGTTTTTTAGAAAAACTATCATGTAAGCTACATCATAGACGAAGGTTCTCCAAGAAACCATCATATAAGTCTAGAAATCTGGGCTTTTTTTAAAATTTATTTTGACCAATTTTCCGCAATAGTTTCTTCAAGAAACCATTGTATAAGCCTTATCTTACACGATGGGTTTTCGATAAAACCATTGTATAAGATACCCAAAACACACTCAAACCAAACTTAAACATACCTTATACAATGGAAAAAAAACCATCATGTAGGTTTTGTTTTGTACAATGGAGGATTACACGACAATTTTTTAACTTTCGTGTAAACTTTTAATGACAGTTTTAAACCATCATGAAATAAGCTTTTTCTACTAGTGTATATAGTTAAATAACGGCCATGTAGGTAGGTTTGTTATAGCAACGAACTGCTAGTAGTCGAAAAATACAGTATTTTATGGTAATATTGTATTAACATGTAAATATAAAAATTCACTGGCGACTTTGCTTAACTACCACTGGTTGGGAAATGCAGCATTAATTTAGTAATACTATATTAACATGTAAATACAAAAATTCACCGTTGACTTCGCCAGATTACCGACGGTCGAAAAATATAGTATTATCCTAATAATACTATATTAATGTGTAAATACAAAAAATTTACTAGCAACATTGTTAAATTACTAATGGCCAAGAAATGCAGTATTATCATGATAATCTTTATAAACATGTAAATACAAAAATTCACTGGCAACTTTGTCGGACTGTTGGCGGTCGAGAAATATAGTATTAATTTAGAAATTCTGTATTACTGTGTAAATACAAAAATTCACTGACAATTTCACTGGACCACTGGCGGTGATTGTGAAATGCGGTATTAACCTAGTTTTATTGTACTTATGTGTAAATACAAAAATTTACCATCGATGTTACTGGACACCACTAGCATAAAAAACATCGTTAGTGGCTGTAAAATATAGTATTTACAAAATACCATATTTTGATATAAATACACAAATTTTACAAGATTAGAAAACCTTCCGATGAATCACAAATATGGACAACATTAAAATTATGTACAATAAAATAACCAAAAATATAAAGACTACACTCTTTGGTTCTTCTATCATATCTAAAATTTATGAGAACATTTTTTCCTTAAATATCCTCGGCTCTCAATCGAATCTTTCTATAAGCATGCTCCTCAATTGTCCTGAAGGTCATCTAAAGCATTCCATTCTAAACATAACAAAGAAATTCAATGCACTATACATATTTATATACACAAATGCATGTTTTTGCGTTTAAAATTAATAGAGTTGATTAAGAAAGGCATCCAAAAGGATTGGGAAATCCTAAAACTAAATAAAAATGGTTACAGAAGCTCAAAAAAATTCCATACAAAAAATATTGAGATTTCACAACTTTGGCTTTCTGTTGTCACACTCTAGCGACACTTCAAAGTAGCTGTCCATGCACCTCCAATGAAAAGGTCCTCTAACGACACCGCTTACCACCTTGTGACTGTACCAAGTCGATCTTTACATCACCGGTAGCCATGTTCGTCTGTCGCTCATCGTCGTCCGATTTGGCAATATAGAGCTGTGTGTTACCATTGTCTTCCTCCCTATTTTTATTGTGCCTTGCTGCTTACATCGTCTTCAATCGACTTAAATGCCAACAGCAAGCAAAACCTCGATGATCTTCAAGTAGCTTCACCGTCGTGATGAGGAAAATATCTCGACTCTTTGCGGTAGCGATTACAATCTCCATTGGAAACTCAGTCTCCACTCGTTGAAGACTCAAAGATATTACTTGAGTGTTCGGAGCTTATTATGTAGGTGGTGGTGTCAAAGCTCAGCCATAAGCCATGGATTCCCTTACCACAGGACATTTGACGAGAGATGAGGGTTGAAGATGTTGGGAAATTTTGTTTCCCACTATTTTGTGGACAACATATAAAATAAAAATTATATTAAGGCTATTTAATTATAATGGGGTTTTTATTAAGTGGTCTAATTAGGGAAGTCTATAGACTTCTACTGGGTATGGGTTTAATAATTGAATACTTAATACTGATCCCACTAGGTTTAATGGGACCCTAATCGAAAAGTATATAAAGACAATAGAGATTATTGTCCCCAAGACATCAAATTATTGTACAGCTTTCTCATGTATCCCATCTAGAGGGAAATACCCCATTGAAGAACTAAGATTTGACTAAGGAAAACAATAACTCATTCATCAATCATCACTATTATTCCTTTAGAAAATTGATTGCCTATTCCATGGATACAAGTATTTATTCTTCGATCACGAACCTTCGTAATCTGGCATGATTTAATCCTAGGATTGTGTTATTGCCATTTTAGCATTCTACACAATTAAGGATGTCTAGATTAAAGATTTCTAACAAGTGATTTCAGAGCGATAATCATGTTAGATTGTTAGGATGTTTCACACAAAACTATTTTCTTTTCTTTTCCTATTTTAGAACTTTAGTGTAGAAAAATTTTGGATTTTTTCTTGTGTGAATTGCGATTCTTGTATGATTTTTTGTTGTGGAATGGTTATTAAGGATTAAAGAATTGAATTGTAGTAAGAAAAAAAAAATCAAACCTTCAGCCTTTTTGATTTTTTATACGGATTTTTTCATCGCAACATCGCAATTTAGGGCCATGGCGCCACTTAGGCGATGCTACAGTGCTCATTGGACACATTGTAGTGCTACAAATAGATATTCATAATGTTGTGGTGCCCATGAGGCACGCAGTAGTGCTGCGTAAGAAAATCTAGCACTACGGCACCCATGAGGAGGCACCGCAGCACTACCACGGCTATGCAAGTAAACAAAAATTAAAAAAATTTCAAGACAATTGTTTTAATTGCAATTTGCATAGTTTATGTCTTATATTTTCAGTTAAATTAATTGAAATGACATATTGCAAAAGTACTTCTATTGTGGAGATGAATTTAATTAGAAATATATAGATGATTATGTACTTGACATTTATGTGAATTATGACTGATGTAAAGGAAAGTTATTATTTAGCCAAATAGCAGACACACCTATGGCAATAAATATGTTACCGCTATAGAGCTTTCTAGTTAACAATAGTTGGTCCAAAGAAAGGTTGTTGTTTGAGAGGATTTATTGTCAGAAATTGATTACTACATTGAGAGCACTACTTACAGTTGATATCTTTGTCTAAAGACTAGATATCAATGTTGTGCTAGGTATCTTGATATGGGATCCCAAATTTTGTTTTTGATTATGTCATTTGTTTTCTTTTATTATGACATGTTTGTGATTGTGAGTATATTGTTTTATTTTGTTCTTTATTTAGTTTCTATTGCTACTGCTACAAATGTTTCTATTCAAGTTAATGCTATCCCAATGTTGATTAGGAAAAACTTTAAAGTCTGGAAAGGGAACGTGGAAATCATTCTCAGATGTATAAAGTTAGAACTTGCCCTAAGGATGAAGCAACCTATTGCCATTGTGGAAAACTCGAATGAGGTTAAATTTAAGAAGTGGGATCGCTCTAATTGCATAAATCTAATGATTATGAAACACTCCATTCTATAAGCATTTTGGGGCTCAATTACTAAGAACACTAATGCTAAGAAGTTCCTCAAGGAAATAGAGCAATATTTTTCTAAAGATGAAAATTCAGAAATAAGTAACTTTTTGGCGGCTCTTATTTCCATGAGGTATAATGAAAAAGGGAACAAAAGGGAGTATATTATGAAGATGTCAAAATCTCACTAGGAAACTCAAGGCACTAAAGTTAGAGTTGTTTGAAGACTTACTCATACACTTTGTTTTCATATCTCTTCCTACATAATTCAATCAGTTTAAAGTGAGTTATAACATCCAAAAGGACAAGTGGACTCTTAATAAGCTCATAGCTCATTGTGTGCAAGAGGAAGAAAGAATTTAGTGAGACAAGACTAAAAGTGCTCACCTAACATCAACCTCTCAGAACAAAAAAAAAAAAAAAAAAGAAAAGAGCTAAGGATGCTATGGATGGAGCACCTTAGAGAAGAAACTAAAGAATCTAGATGAGGAATTCACCTACTATTTCTACAAAAAAGGGCAGACACATGAAGAAAGAGTGTTCCAACTACGTCACTTGGCATGCAAAGATGGGTAAGCTTCTTATTTTGGTTTGTTATAAAGTTAATTTAGCTTCTGTACCTAAAGATATTTGGTGGGTGGATTCTTGTGCTACTACTTACATAAATATGTCTATGTAGGTTCCCTGTTGAGTTGACCTCCAAATGATATTGAAAGATTCATCTTTGTGGGTGATGGCAAGAAAGTTCCAGTGGGAGCTATAGTGAACTTTAGATTATTATTAAAGATTGGTGTTTATTTGGATTTGATTGCAACTTATATTGTACCATCCTATAGACAGAACTTAATTTTATTTCTAGTTTGGACAAATTTGGTTATACTTGTTCTTTTGAAAATAATAAAGTTACCGGGTGTTTGGCAGTTCCCACCACAAACTCAGTTATGAATAGTACAAAGCTCTCATATGCTACAGTAACAATAAAAAAAAATTGCTACAGTGTAAAGCTCTCACATGCTACAGTAAAAGTGGTTCTCACCACTAGTTCCCACCACCTTCCAAACACCCCATTAGTCTTTTTCAAGATTCAAAGCTTTTTGGTACTAGTTCTTTAATTGATGATATTTACATGCTTGACACTGTTACTTCTTATAATAAAACCCTATATGCTGGTACATGTGGTACAAAGCAAAAATTAAATAAGGATTCCGTTACCTTCTAGCACAAGTGCTTAGCTCATATCTCTAAACAGAGAAATTAGAGACTTATGCATGATAGAATTCTTCATCCCCTAGATTTGACAGACTTTCAAGTGTGTGTTGAGTGCATTAAGGGAGACAGACAAACGTAAGGAAATTAGGTACCAACAAGTATATAGACATCTTAAAACCTGTTCATACTGATATCTATGGTCCATTGCTTACAGCTTCTCAAAATGGCCAATAGAATTTCATTATGTTGATAGAAGAATACTTAAGATATGGGTAACTATATTTGATATGTAAAAAGTCATAATCCTTGGATGTTTTCAAGTCTTCTAAAGTTGAAGTTGCACTTCAAATTGGCAAGAAAATTAAAGTTGTCAAATCTAACCGTGGTGATAAGTACTATAGTAGATATGATGGATCAGGAGAACGACGTCTAGAATTTTTTCACCATCTTTCTAAAGGAATGCGGAATCATCTTGAATACACAATGCCAAGAAAACCTAGAATGAATGGTGTTGCTGAAAGACGAAACAGAACACTTAAGGATATGGTGAGAAGTATGATTAGTCATTCTTCTTTACTTGAATTGCTTTAGAGAGAAGTACTTAAGACTGTAGCATATATCCTCAAGAGGTTTCCAAGAAAAGCGGTAGCTAAAACCCCTTATGAGATATGGACTAGAAAAAAGCCTAGCATTAGGCACTTATACATTTGGGGATGTCTAGCTAAGGCATGGCCTTATAGGCCAAACAAAAAATAGCTGGACTTAAGAACAATTAGTTGCAATATTGTTGGGTATGTTGAATGCTCTTAGGGTTTTAAGTTTTATGATCCCACTACCAAGTTCTTCTTTAAGACAGGAAATGTGAGATTCCTTGAGGATTTCGAGCTTGGAAGGGAAGATAGAGTAAAGAATGTTGTCTTTAAAGAAAATATTGCTATTGACAATGGTCAAGCTCTCATTCCTAATATTGTTCAAGGTACAACTCTAATATAGGATAACAATGATCAAGCTCTTACTCTTGACATTGTTCAAGAACAAGACAACAATGAGGTTCTTTCTACTACACTAATAGAACAAACTCAACAATCTCAAAAAGTGTTATTAAGGAGATCCACTAAAGATAGGAGAAGTGCGATTCTAGATAACTACATTGTCTTTCTTCAAGAACATGAAGTTGATATAGGATTAGCAGAGGATGGTCCAATCAACTTTCAATAAGCTATGCAAAGTTTGAACTCGCAAAAGTGGATTGATGCCATGCAAGACGATATGAAATCCATGAAAACAATGATATTTGGGATCTAATTGAGTTGCCTAAAGAAGCAAAGCCTGTCAATTGCAGACGGATATTCAATATTAAGAGTGATTTAAATGGCCATGTTGAGAGACATAAAGCTCATTTGGTCGTGTAATGACCCTAGCAACATGGCTAATACTTAACTACTTAAACATACATTTATTAGAATTACTTAAATTTGAGAAACATTTTTTAAAAATACTTACCAGTTGACTTTACTTAATATTCTTCTATTGTTGCAACAAATATAATAACATAATCTACTAGTATAAAAATTCTAAAGTCATATGGACTAAGGCTGTATAGCAACACCCTTGGTCACCAAAATATATTTACACAATTTTAACAGTACTACTTATACTTAATTAAAAAGTTTTAACTAACAAAAACTAAGTGCAAAACAAAAGATGCATAGTATCTAATCCCTATCTCCACGATCATCTGTCGTTGTACCATCATCCATCAAATCTTATTGAAAGCTTGTTTACCTATAGCACGAAGATACTTACATAAGCTTTCACTCAGTAAGTAGAAACTATAACTGGCAAAACATTTAAGGCAATAAATATGCATGAGCCGATTATGCTTATTTATAATCGTAACTTATGAAACTTATAAGCCTGAGTATTTGTACTGATCATGCAAGATCATCGAGAAGCTAGATTTGCAAGGTTCCTAACAACACGTGATCTAATTTATCTTTTATTATAACTAAGCCTCCCTATAGGTCGAGAGATTAGTACGATACTCAACTTAACTTAATCTTTTAGGTTTCACTAGCTTATTATCTTTTATTCAGTATGGCATGACATCGCATAGATATAACATATATTTATTATTTATATTAAACATGCAAAGCATTTTTAGTTTAAAACTATTCATGTTATAGGCCAAAATCCTATTGACCTAATTTCTAGCAATAGAAATAATTTCCTTGCCAAAATTCCCTATCCTCTATTCTTAGATTCTAGAAGAGAATACCTATTGAAATTGTATCGTTAGCGTATCTTACATAATTAAACTTAACATATTAGTAAAGGAATTAAATTCTTTCCTAACACATATTTTCCATTATATAATGGATCATGACATTACCGTATTTGTTACAAAGTTTTATTGAATCAATACTCATAATTTGGTTTTCCTTCATTTCGTTTACTAACCGCACTTAGAGTTCAGAACTAGATTAACTAATTAATTATCTTCCCTTTTATTACCATTATTGTGCTCGTAGTTAAACAAAGCTTACTAATAACTAGACATACATATGGCATTTAAAATACTAAACAATCAGCACTTTGATTTAAACATGGCTTTTGAGTTGCTGCAGGAGTTGGACATGTATACAGTGTCATAAAGTTGTGGCATAGCTTATCAGCTTCTATAATTCATTTTAGCCTTTTTTGTTAATTTTACAACCATTATAAATTGCACTACAGTTGTTATAGAGCCTTAAGAATACAATGAACCTTATGTTCATCAAAAAATTAGGCAGTTTAAAAATTCATTCATTGAGGTTGTAACTCACTATGTACGACTTTGATGAAAATTTCTAGAAATCATCACTGATTACATTAATACATAATCAATATAAATGATAAGCGTAGTTGTTTCAACTCTAGAAAGTGAAAATCACAGAGCCTTTTTAAGCAGAATGTATTCTGCACACTTGAGTCACAACACATGTTGCGACTTCATGTGCAACACTTAATGAAAAGTGTTGGTAACAACTATATCATACTACAGCTAGTACAAAAGTTTTATCAAGCAATTAAAAATAATGTTCCAAACTTTGAAATAAGAAAGACAAATAGAAACAAAACATACAAGCTATTTATTGTTGAAGTTGCAAACCAGGTCGTAACTCCTTTACAACCTTGCCACGATCTTGTTGGACAACTTAATAACAAACACTAGAAATGTCGTTTTAGAGTCAAGATTGTAGGATTTAACATCTTACATGTAGTCTTTTATATTGCAATAATTCAAACATTCCCAGGTTTAAGAATACGATAAAAAAGGTCTTTAAAGTGTTCCTTTTGAGTTAAAGAGAGTGAAAAATCCTTCTAAACACAAAACCATAACCTAACTCTAATCTTATTCATACCCAAGGTATATAATATTAGACCAAACCTCTAAAGTATCTATTTTAGAGTCAAAAGAAACTAAAAACTCTTTATAAAACATAAAACATAGGCTAAATCTAAACTTTTTCATGCTTGACATACATAATATTAAAGCTACATCAATAGAAACTCATTAAAACCATAACATAAACATAAATAAAAATTATTACATGCCAACTTTTCTTAAAACAAAAAAAAATTATTTTCTTAACTTAAAAAAGAAAAGTTTAAGCATATACCCTTAAAGATCTACTCTTGAGAGGTTTCTCCAAAGTCTCCCCTTATATTGATTTTTTGGCTAGTGATTTTCTTGTGGTGGGAGAGAATTTTTGAGAGAAATCAAGAGAAAACTGGCTCTTTCTTATGGAGGAAAATGGAAGAGAAAGAGATAAATAGACTAGTTTTGCCTTAGGAGAATTTTGGGAGAAAGAGGGAAAAATGATTCTTTGAAATATATTGGTCTATTTATAGACTTTTTCTTAAGCTTTTATTAATTTTTTACTTAATTTATAACTCATCATCTAAGACTCTCATGAATACTTAATGAAAATAAAATCTTGGTCAAATCACGCCTAAAGTTGGCGCCATTGTTGTGAAGAAATAGGAGGAAAATAGCTTAATAATTGCCTACATTTTTAACTAGGCCTTTTTACTATTCAAGGTTAATTCTTGTCACTTTTGTCATGCTACTTTATCGACATGATTCCTTAATTTAGGGAATACAAATGAAATTTCATCTAACTGAGAGAGACTAACTAGCTGTTAGGAAATTTTGGTATTATCGGCTTTGCCCAACACAATCCTATACTAATATCTGTATAAGCTAATACTGATAAATTTTAAATCGCGTGATTCAATTAAATTATTTTTTATTTAAAAATCATTCCTAGACTCTGTAAACATAAAATTGGCATTTTTTCTATATTCTACCTCTGTATTGATGTATTCTTGCCATTCTTAATTCCCAAATTTGGATAGCATTTTTCACAGAATAATGCTATTCATGTAACTTCATTTTTATTTAACAGACAATTAAGGATTTTTTATGTTAGAGTATTTCTCGATATACTACTAACGTTGTATTGTACTTGAAAATTCTTATAATTTAAATTCTTAAGTTATTTATGAATTGAAATTTTTCCTATCTCAAATCACGATGAAATTATCAATTTAATTATTTGATCATGAAAGTTAATAAATTTTAATTTTTAGCATTTGCTATAGAATTTTGGAATGTTTATATTAATTTCATAGATCCTTCATTCATAAAAATTAAACATAGTATTTTTTTAGGAAAATCCTTGACTTAAATATATAAATTACATTACTTAATTCTAGGATTTTATTGATCATTACAATCTACCCCCTTAAGAATTTTCATCCCAAAAATTAGAACAACTTGGGGTAGTTTTTACTCATATCTTCTTCGCATTCCCTGGTAGCTTACTCAATGTTTTGATTTCGCCATAAGACTTTAACCAGTAAGATTACCTTATTCCTTGGGGTCTCCTCCTCACGAGCTAAAATCTAAATTGGTTTCTCTTCATAAGACAAGTCTGCATTTACCTCAATTGGCTCTTAGCGCAACACGTGTGACGGATCTAGCACATATTTCTTTAACATTGATATGTGAAAGACATTATGCATAGAAGCTAACTCTAGTGGCAATGTTAGCCTATTTGCAAGCTTACCAATCCTTTAAAAGATCTCGAAGGGTCCAATATACCTAGGACTGAGTTTTCCTCTCTTACCAAATCTCATCATCCCTTTTATTGGTGAAACCTTGAGGAAAACTAAGTCTTTTATTTGAAACTCTAGGGTTTTATGGTGCTTATCTGCATAACTCTTTTGACTATTGTGAGCTACCTCTAGTCTCTACCTAATTCGCCTCTCATCTTTAATAGTCCTCTTGATAAAATCAGTGTTCTCCATATGCTTTTCTTCGGGCTCATGTTAATGAATTGGGGATGTACACTTTCTTCTATAAAGGGCTTTAAAAGATGCCATGCCTATCGATGCATGGTAACTATTATTGTATGAAAAATTCTATCTAGTGTAACTTCCTATCCTAGCTTCCATTGAAATCTATGATGCATGCTCTCAACATATCCTTTAAGATCTAAATGGTCCTCTTAGATTAACCATCAGTCTACGAATGACACTGTGTTGAACTTTAGCTTAAAGCCTATTATTTCTTATACACTCTTCTAAAACCACGACATAAAATGACCTTCTTGATCAGAAATGATGGACATTAGAACTCCGTGTAATATTACAATATTAGACACATACAACTTAGCTAATCGCTAGATAAAATAGCTAAGTTTGATGGGCAAGAAGTGAGCAGACTTAGTCAATCGATAAACAATTTCCCAAACTGTGTCATTGCCAACGAATATTCTAGGCAATGTGACCACAAAACCCATCCTTATTTGAGCCCATTTTTACTCTGAGATGTCAATCTTTTGCAATTCCTTTGCTAGGCATTGATGCTCTACCTTAACTTTTTAACAAGTAAGGCATATCAACACAAATTATGCAACATCCTTCTTTATTCCAGGCCACCAAAAGCTCTCTTTTGGATCCTTATACATCTTAGCTGCTCTTGGATGAACATAATAAGATGTTTCATACACTTTGGAAAGGATCTGTTTTCTTATTTCTTCTTCACTAAGGAAATATATCCTACCTTTGTGGCGATATGCCGTTCTCCGAAAGGCTAAACTTTGTTTCCTTCCCTTTGTGGACCTCCTCTCTTATCTCAACCAAAGTAGGGTCAAGTTCTTGACTACCTTTTGGTATGCTTAAGGATGGTCAGTTGAAGAGTCAAAGATGATAACTTTCCTAAAATCATCTCAACTCTAAGGTCATTAATGCCCTTTTGTAAAGGTTGAGGTAGAAAACTAATAGCCATCAACATGATTGATGAATTTTGACTTAGCATATCGGCTACCTTATTCGCCTTTCCTAGATGATAAAAGATCTCATAATCATAATCCTTCACCAACCCTAACCATTGTCGCTGCCTCATGTTCAATTTCATTTGTGTGAACGAGGCTTTGATGATCTATGTAGATCTCACATTTTACTCCATACAAATAGTGTCGCCATATCTTCAATGTAAAAACCACTGCTGCAAGTTCCAAGCCATGCATCAGATAGCTCCGCTCATGACCCTTGAGCTGTCGTGAAGTATATGCAACCACCTTTCCACCTTGAATAAGAACAGCCCTTAAAACCAATCTTAGAGTCATTATTGTAAATCATGAAATTCCCTTCTTCTACGTCTAGAATAGTTGATACTGGTGCATTAATAAGCCTACTTTTCATCTTTGAAAGCTTTCTTTGTACTTCTCAGTCCATTCATACTTCCTTCCTTTCCATGTAAGAGTTGTGAGTGGTGTTGCTAGCTTCAAGAATGCTTCGATGAACCGTCGGTAGTACCCTACTAAACCAAGAAAAGTTCATATTTTTGTCATATTTTTTTGGAGTTGGCCACTTTTTTATGGCTTTGATCTTGGTAGGAACTACTAAAACACCTTCCTTGAATACCACATGTACTAAAAACACCCTCTTTGAATACCACACGTACTAGAAATTGTAAAATTTTTCCAGCCAAAATTCACACTTCAAGAATTTGGCATACAACTGATTCTCTTTCAAGATCTGTAAGGTGATCCTCAGGTATTCCTTATGTTCCTCCTTCATCTTGGAATAGACCAGAATGTCATCTATAAACATAATAATAAACTTGCTTAAAGAATCCTTGAACACTTTATTCATTAGATCCATGAATGCTATTGGAGTATTGGTTAAACCAAATGGCATCACAAGGAACTCTTAGTGTTGATAACATGTCTTGAAAGCTGTCTTTGGCATGTCTTCTTATTTAATCTAGAGCTAGTGGTATTTTGATCTTAACTCAATCTTCAAGAAATATGCAGCTCCCTTCAACTAATTACACAAAAGATCCTTCGCAACGGGGACTTATTCTTAATCGTAATCTTATTTAAGTCTTCATAGTTGATATACATCCTTAGTGTATTGTTTTTCTTCTTAACGAAGAAAACTAGTACTCCCTATGGTGAATAACTTGGGTAGATGAAACCCTTATCCAATAGGTCTTGTAGTTACACTTGAAGCTCCTTGAGTTCTACCAGTGCCATTCGGCACGGTGCCTTAATAACTGGTGCTAATATGGATACTAACTCTATCTTGAATGAGATTTCTTATTTTAGAAGCAACCCTAGTAATTACATTGGAAAGACTTCCACAAAGTTCTTGACTATTGGAATGTCTTCTGGTTCTAACTTGGTTTCCTTAGTCTTATCCATCAGGTTGGCTTGGTATCCAATGCATCCACTAGCCAACATCCTACTTGCTTTCATCATAGATATTTGTGGTGTCAGCTTCTACAATGTCTCCATGTAAAGAAACTCTTCCTTCTTAGCGTGCTTGAATGTGACCTTCCGGCATCCACAGTTGATAATGGCATTGTACTTCCCTAAGAAGTCCATTCCTAAGATAACGACGTAATCATTCATAAAAATAATGATTAAGTTTACATACAATTCTCTACCACAAAAACTCATTGGAATGTTCCATAACCAATAGTTAGACAATAAAATTTCCCCAGAGGGCAAAGCGATCATAAAGGGTTAACTTATTCTATCTTTTGCTTTATCGAGATGCTTGGCAAACTTAGATGATGCAAATGAATACGTTGCTCTAGAATCAAATAAAGCATAAGCATCTTGTTTAGCTATAGGAAGCTAACCTATCACCACTGTGGAAGTTCCAACTTCCCCATCATTTGTGGTGTAAGCATAAATATGGTAATGGGGCTCTGGAGTCTCCAATCTCCCTTGACAAATCTATGGTCTATCAATCCTGGCCTAGACTGTATGCAACTAGTTTCTTAGAGCTCTTTGCTGATTCTAACTAGACTAATTCTGAGGATTATAGTAGCATTGCTTAGCAAAGTGGCCTTTTTTCCCACAAATGTAACAACTATTTGTCCCAACCCTACACTCCTTTAAATGCTTCTTCCCACACTTAGAGCAAATGGGGTAGTTGTTGTTACCATTTCTATTAATATTTTTCTTTTGAGGCCCTTTGATTGCCCTTATTATGATTTCCCTTCCTCTTGTTGTTATTATTGTTATTCTGACCTTGCTGCTTATTACCCCGAGCTAAATTGTTGCCCCTAACCTTTCTACTGAGATTTTGGTTTTGTTTCCCTATGGCCTTTTTCTCTTTCTTGGCCTTGAAGAACTTAGCCTTTTCCTCCTTATTTGAGTCACCCAATAATTTGCACGAATTACTTGACGAATGCTATCTTCTACAGACTTAGGCAGTTTGCCTCTGCTAGTAATCACTACAACGAGGTCAGATCTAACCATTTTCATCATTTTTCTTATTTCCACTAGCTCACTGCTGATCATGTGTGGACAAATATGGGCTAACTGCTTAATCTTGTTCACTACATCCTTTACTAGTAGATTTTTCTAATGAAAATTATTCAATTCATCTTCCTGAGTGGCCATGGTGTCCATATTGAAGTACATTTCATGGAACTCATCCATGAAATCTTGCCAGATCATCACACTGACATCCTTCTTCATTTCTACAGTTTGCCACCAACAACAAGCATCCTTCTAAAGCACATAGGAGGCACATAAGACCTTCTCCTAATCATTCAACCTCAAACAGTTTATAACTACTTGAACATTGATTAGCCAATTATTAGCCTCTGTAGGGTCAATGGAGCCATTAAACTCTGGTGCCTTCATGTACCAAAACCTCTCTAGAATCGTATCCTAATGTGCATCTACTATTGGTTGGGTGTTCTATCCCTCTATTATTTCAAGTCCAATTAGAGCGAGTGGTAGTTCTTGGTCATGTTATCCTCCTACAACAAGGGGATCTACCACTTCTCATAGTACAACAAAAGACAATCCTATACAAAAAGGCAGGCTGAAAAAATGGTCTATATCTATAAAACGATACCCTAACTTGACTTTAGACTTGACATCATGAACTTATCATCCTCAAAGACTCATCCTCAGAGGGATCCTCCTCTTCTATGAATTCATTGTCATTAGCTAGAATATCGTTATCTGGTGGTGGTTCATCCTCATCATCGTCCTTTGCCGGCTGATAGTCTAGGATTAGGTCATCATCATCATCATCATCCTCCATGAAATGTCAATCTGCTGCCTCCTGATCCTTTTAAGCTACGATTGCTATGACGTTGGCATGGAGTTGTTGTTGTACTCTATCTAACTCCTCCTCACCATAAACGATCTTAGAAAAGAAGTGTTGTACATGATGGTAATTACTTGGGTAAAGTACTAACTCCTATATGTCATGTGGCATGCCCCTCTAAACCAGAGCGCATACCTTAGCTAAGGGAACTATAAGTAGGATTTTTCGATAACATCATATCTTAAAAGTGGTGACAATAAGGCACCATGGACTTTCCCTTATAAGAGTCCCATATAACAGCAAGAGCCTCATAGTGTTGATTATGCATATCATCACATATGTAAGCATTCCGATGCTCCTCTAGAACCTAAACTACAATATACTAAATTAGCCTAAACTCAGCTCGTAATTGATCTTAAAATTCTCTCCAATCTTACCACTGGTGCTCGGCACCCAAACTAAGTCACCAGGCCAAAGCGTGGCCTTGAAGCCTAATAACAACTAAAGATACCTATAATATATCCTCAACATAAAATGCATCAAAGATACACTCTAGATCGTTGAGCCACTCCATCAGTAGGTAGGGATAGAGTCCCAAAAAAGTATGTAGTACCGTATCTCGAAATATTATTGTTGCTCTTCAATCAGCATCTATCTAACGTGGGTCTAGTGGTGCAACCATACTTGATTATAAAATAATAAAATATAATTTATTCATTAAAATATATCTTAATTACATAAATAATTTCTAACTTACTTGGACTATGGTAGAGTAGGCGCGTGGCGATGTAGAGTAGGATTGTAGGATACTGGCTCTTAAACAAATTGTAACGACCTTATCTACATGGTCGTTACTTAACTACTTAAACATTCATTTATTAGAATTATAAAAATTTGAGAATCATTTTTTTAAATACTTACCAGCTGACTTTGCTTAACATTCTTACTATTGTCGCAACAAATATAATAACATAATGTATTAGTATAAAGATCCTAAAGTCATACTAAGGCTACATAGCAATAACCTTGGTTACCAAAATATACTTATACAATTTTAACAGTGCTACTTATGCTTAACTAAAAAGTTTTAATTAACAAAAACTAAGTACAAAACAAAATATGTACGGTATCTAATCCCCATCTCCATGATCATTTGCTGTTGTACCATCGTCCATCAAATCTTACCGAACAGGTTGTTTACTTACAACACAAACATACTTGGACAAGGTTTCTCTCAACAAATAGGAACTAGAACTGGCAAAATATTTAAGACTTTACTTAATAAAATATGCATGAGCAAGTTATGCTTATTAATAATCATAACTTATGAAACTTTTACAGAAAGCTAGGGTTTGCAAGGTCCTTAACAACATGTGATCTAATTTATCTTTTAGTGTAACTTAATCCTCTCTATAGGTCGAGAGGTTGGTACGACATGTAACTTAATCTTTTAGGTTTCACTAGCTTATTATTATTTATGTAATATGGCATGGCATCGCATAGACATAAATATATATTTTTTATTTATACAAAACTTGCAAAATATTTTCATTTTAAAAGTATTCATACTATAGGTGAGATTTCTACTTATCTGGTATCGAGCAGTAGAAATCACTAAGTTGTCAAAAATTTCTATCCTTTATTCTTATTAATGTCAGCATATCTTACATTATTAAACTTAACATACTCGTAAAGGAATTAAATCCTTTCATAACACATATTTTCCTTTATATTAATGATCGTAACATTACCTTTTTTATCACAAGGATTTATTGATTCATTTTTCATAATTTGATTTTTCTTAATTTCCTATACTAACTATGCTTAGTTAATAACTAAATTAACTAATTAATTAGCTTCCCCTTTATTATAATTGTTGGGCTCGTAGTTAAATAAGCCCTACTAATAACTAGACGTGCTAATGGCATTCAAAATAGTAAACGATTGAAACTTTTATTTAAATGTGGCTTTTGAGTTGGTATAAGCGTCAAACCCGTACACAGCGTCATAAAGTCGCGTGGCTTTTATAATTCATCTTAACTTTTTTTTGTTAATTTTAAAACCATTATAAATTGCACTACAGTTGTTGCAGTGGCCTTAAGAATACAATAAACCATGTGTTCATCAAAAAATCGGGCAGTTTTTAAATTCGTACCATTGAGGTTGTAATTCATGTTACAACACCATGTATGACTTTGATAAAAATTTCTAGAAGTCATCACCAATTGCATTTATAGTTTTTTCAAAATCAATCTAAATGATAAACTAAGTAGTTTTAACTCTAGGAAGTGAAAATCGAATAGGTTCTTTAAGCAAAATGCACTATGCATAGTTGAGATCGAAACCCGTCATGACTTCACGTGTAATACTTAATGAAAAAGTGTTGGTAACAAGTATATTGTATTGAGGCTACTATGAAAGTCTTATTGAACAATTAAAAATAATGTTTCAAGCTTTGAAATAGAAAAAGACAAATAGAAACGACACATATAAGCTATTTACAGCCGAGGTTACAAACTAAGTCACAACTCCTTTACAACCTCGCTTCAACCTCATTGGACAACTTAAAAACAAATACTAGAAATGTCATTAATTTAACATCTTATATGTAGTCTTTTATATTGCAGTGACTCAAACATTCTTATGTTTAAGAAAAATTTAAAAACGATCTCCTTTTTAAAGTTAAAAAGAGTGAAAAACCATTCTAAACATAAAGCCATAACCTAAATCTAATCTTATTTATATCCAACATACATAATGTTAAACCAAATCTCTAAAGTATCCATTTTAGAGTCAAAGAAAATAAAAATTCATTCTAAAACATAAAACAAAGGCTAATTTTAAACTTTTTCATGTTTGGCATACATAATAGTAAAACTCCATCAATAGAAACTCACAGAAAATCATAATATAAACATAAATAAAATTATTACACGCCAAATTCTCTTAAAATAAGACCATGAACTATTTTCTTAACATTAAAGAGAAAAGTTTAGGTGTATACCCTTAGAGATCTACTTTTGGTAGATTCCTCCAAAGTCTCTTCTTTAGATTAATTTTTCAACTAGTAATTTCTTAATGGTGAGAGATAAATTTGAGAGAAATCAAGAGAGAAAACCAGTTCTTTCTTATGGTATAAAATGGAAGAAAAAGAGAGAAAATGACTAGTTTTGCTTTAGAAGAAAAGAAAAATGATGCTTTAAAATGGGCAGGTCTATTTATAGACTTTCTCTTAAACTTTGATTAATTTTCTACTTAATTTCTAACTCATTATTTAAGACTTTCATGAACATTTAATGAAGATAAAATCTTGGACAAATCAAGCTTAAAGTTGGTGCCAATGTTGTGAAGAAATGGAGGGGAAATAGCTTAATAATTGTTTACTTTTTAGACTTAGGCTTTTTACTATTCAAGGTCAATTCTTGTCACTTTTGTCATGCCACTTTACCCACAAGATTCCTTAATTTAGGGAATGTAGATAAAATTTCATCTGGTTGAGGGAGACTAACTTGCTGTCAAGAAATTTCAATACTATCGGGTTTGCCCAACATAGTCCTATACTAATATCGATAGAAGTTAATATTGGTAAATTTTAAATCAGGTAGTAAAATTAAATTATGTTTATATAAAAATAATTTCTAGACTATGTAAACATAAAATTAACATTTTTTATATTTTACCCCTGTATTGACGTATTCTTGATATTATCAATTCTTAAACTCGTAAAAAATGCTACTCCCTTAACTCCAATTTTTATTTAATAAACAATTAAAGATTTTTTTTTTGGTGTTAGAGCATTCATAGATACACTACTAACACTGTATTATACTTGAAAATTCTAAGAATTTAAATTCTCAAGTTATTTATGAGTTGAAATTTCTTCCGCCTAAAATGACGGTGAAATTATCAGCTGAATTATTTGATCACAAAAATTAATAAATTTTAACTTTAACATTCGCTATAGAATATTGGAATATTTACATTAATTCCATGAATCCTTCATTCACAAAAATTAAACATAGTATTTTTCAAGAAAATCCTTGACTTAATGCATTATTTAATTCTAGGGTTTTCTAAATCATTATAGGTCACCAAGGGCTTAACTCAAAGGAAGGCATAGATTATAAAGAGACTTTCTCTCCAGTTTCATCGAAAGACTCTTTCAGAACAATATTGGCACTTGCGGCTCGTTTTGAGTTAGACTATATCAGATGGATGTTAAGCCATTGTTTCTAAATGGAGACATTGATGAGATGTTTTATATCGTCTATTTAGAAAACTTTGCATTTGGAGATCCAAAGTCTATGGTATGCAAGTTAAAGAAATCTATGGTCTCAAACAAGCTTCATGTTAATGGTATCAAAAGTTTCATCAAGTGATTACCACGTATGGTTTTGAAGTGAATGTGATTGATGACTGTGTATATCATAGTTTCCTAATCGTATGGTTTTGATTGGTTGTGTACATGGTTTAATACATAGTTGTGTTGTTGAAATTGGAATTTAAATGTAAAAGGAGGTCATTTAGTGAAAATAGGGTAGTTTTTGTAAAATTTGAGTGTTTAGGGTTAGAATGGTATTTGGGCATGAAAATGGTTAGAGGAAGTATAGAACCTGCCTTTATAGTGACTAGAATGCTGTTTAAAGTTGTTTTTTTTCGAATTTGCCCTAGGGACCAAATTGCAAAAAAATTATTGTTCTCGGTAAAATTAAAAAAGGGCCAAAAACTCCCCTTTTCAATGGGAATTTTGAAAAAGTGAAAAAATAAAAGTTGTAGATCTCGACGAAACTGTCAAGAATCACGAACATTTCGTCCAAAATCGCCTTTGATTGTGAGATATAAATTTTACAAAAAATTGTTAAAGTTGGAAAAAAAAATTGGGGGAAAAACGTCATTTTACAAAAAGAATTAGGGTATGGTACTTTGAAAAAATTCGATGCTCTTGAAAAATGGGGACTAATGGTTTAAAAAGATTATTTTTGGTCCAAGGTGCAAAATTGTTCAAAATTTTCAAATGAGGGGTAAAATTGTAAAGTTTCGTGTAACATGGGCCTTATTGCAAACTAGTAATCCGATGCCCTGAACACTTGTTTTCACGCTAATAAGTGATGTTTCACGTTAAATTAGCCAAGCCAGGCCTAGGAATTCAAGGCGGCCATCGAGGGCAAAAACGTCATTTTTCATGGAATGAGTGGTACGAACCCCGAAACGTATAAGTTAGAGATAAATGACCTTATTAAGGATTTTTTTTTATATAGAAGCTATAAGATTGGAATGAAATGAGAGGACGATTGAACTTTAGATAATCGAAAAATATACCTTATGTATGTATAATTAAATAGTTATGATTTGGCTAATAATGATATAAATGGGCAAACAGGTCACTAGACGTGTAACAAAGAACCTAGAGACTAATCCTGTAGCAGCAAAAACAAGTAAGTTTCAAACCCACCTACAATATGAAAGAGTAGGTTTAAGGATATAGCGTAATTATATGAATGTGCTTACATATGCTATACAGGTACGAAGTGTAAATGTTTCGTACATAGTATGTAAGTATATTGTCATGCATAGTATAATAACCAAAATAACTGAACTGGTAAATGAAACACCAGAACTAGGAAAAGTGTCGTACCAGCTCCCAAAGTAAAGGGGAGTTTAAAGTTAAAACTATGTTATGGTCTCAGTGTTACGAAGACCTATGTGCACACATGGTACAAGCACTTGAGCCCTAATGAAAGAAAAACTATAGCAAGAATAAGGAATGTTCATAAGAAAGCATAAATGGATCATGCATATTAGTATAAGAGTTATGTGGGCTAGGTTTGTACTTACTGAGCATAAGCTCACCTAGTTATTTCATGCTGTAGGAATTTCCTCTAGAATGTCAGAATGAACATACTTATGAGCTGGCGGGGGAATATGAGCAGTGTGTAGACCAGGGTGTGGATACTGCCACAGAAGTGTTTTCGTTGCCATGTATTTTAAGTCATTTTGGATCTTCATGTATAAATGATATAGTATAATTATGTGAGACAAAACCCCTTTTGAATATTCTAAGTAGATGTTTTAAAAAGAAAGTTGCTTGTGTAATTATACATATAATTATAAAAGAAATTTCAGTTTGTATGTGTAACAAACAAAATTTATAAAAAAAAAAACAAGATTTTCATAGATACGTAAGTAAGAAAGTGTTAAAGCACAGCCCGAAAAAGACGGGTTGTGACAACTACGAGATTAGTGTTCAGGTATCGTTGGGTTATCACAAAAGGGCTATATCAAAAAGGTTGTAAGTAGGTTCAGTATGAAGGGATGTTCACTAGGAAATACGCCCATGGCTAAAGGAGACAAGTTCAGTCTCAGCTAGTGCCCCAAGAATGACGTTGAAAAGGAAGAGATGCAAAAAATTCCTTATGTGTCAGCTATGGGAAGTCTTATGTATGCTCCAGAGATAGCATTTATAGTAACAGTATTATGTAGATATTTGAGTAACCGAGGAATGGATCATTAGAAAACAGCCAAACAGGTTATGCATTATTTACAAAGAACAAAATACTTCATGCTCATCTATCAGAAATTAGACAGTTTAGAGATCATCGTGTATTTTGATTTCATTTTTGCTAGATGCCAAGACAATAAGCAATCCATATTATGCTATATTTATATGCTGGCTAGGGGAGCTATATTCTAGAAAAGTGCTAATCAAACACTCATAGCTTCTTCTACCATTACTGTAGAATTTATAGCCTGTTACAAGACATCAATTATGGGATATAGTTGTGAAACTTTGTCACTAGGCTACATGTGGCAAATGGTATTGAAAGGCTATTAATGATATTTTGTGACAATAAATAGATATTAATATATTCCAACAACAAAGAAGGTCTACAAAGTTGAAGAATATTGATATTAAGTTTTCAGTTGTTAAAAATAGAGTTCAGAGTAATCAGATCTCGATTGAACATGTAGGGACAAACTTCATGCTTGTGGATCCGCTAACTAAGGGATTGCCGCCCAAGGTCTTTCCTAATCACACTGCCCATATAGGTGTTAGTTTATTTGATGATACTTTGGTTTAGTAGGAGTTAACTTTGGATGTTTGATAATTTACTTAAACATTTATATGTTTTGATTTTCTATAAAATGAAATAGATGGTTTATGGTTCATCTATGAATTTGTTTATTTTTTATATGTGGTTTTTGCATTGTGTTTAAAGATTTTAGATTGATGTCACCAAAGACTAAAATAAGACCAGTTGGAAATAGGCATATTTGATATCACATTGCATGTAATTTCCATATTACTTATCCATACTTGATCTATGTTATTGAATATGTTGATATGGTGATCATTAAAGTCTACTTACGATTATGTGTGACGAAAGCTGTTTTGATCCCATAATAATATAGGACATGAACTATATTGCAACTAAAGCGAAGTCTGAAGATAAATACCATACATTTCCATACCTAAGGAATTTATGATATAATTGTTTCAAGCATTATATGTAACTTAAGTGACAAATTGTTGGAAAATTTTGTTTCCTATTATTTTATGGGCAACATATAAAATAACAATTATATTAAGGCTATTTAATTATAACAGGTTCTTATTAAGTGGTCTAATTAGAAAAACCTATAGACTTCTACTGGGTATGGTTTAATGAGTGGATACTCAAGATATGCTATTTTGATTTAATGGGGTTAAATAAGCATGATGCAAAGAACTAATCCTTATGCAAAAACCCATTAAAGAACTAATTAGAAAATAATATGCTATTTCATACAATTTCTCATTATGTAATTAATCCATTATATATATATTTTTCTTATAAATACATGAGAGTAGAAGCATGATGCAAAGTGCTTTCCTATTCTCGCCTCACCCCTTACCCAAGGACAAGACTTTGTCTTGTTCTCGTACTAATCCCTAAATATTATTTTATACTCTTTCAAGATGGGTACCTGTTAGGCCCGTGAGAATACTATCATTCCTAATTCTTACAAGGGGGAAAAAAGAGAAAACAATTGCTACTCTATGGAAATTGGGGAATAAATAAATGGAGAATGATAGGATAAGACCCTTTAAAAGGGTCTTGTCTGTGAGACCCTTTTTTTAGTCGTTGGATTTAATCCAATGGTTTAAAACGTTTGACTCCTCCAAATAATAACAAGGCTTCCCAAATATGATCAAAAATAAAATTAAAATTAAAAAATAATAATAATTAACCAAAAAAGTAAAAAAAAAAAAAAAACCAAAAATGTTTGCCTCTACTTTGGAACTCTAGCAGCCCCTCACCTCCATGCCATCTTCCTCCACTGGCACCCTCGCCAAAAGCCTTTCCTTCCTTGGATCTAGCGACGGCCTTGGCATCTCAATCTTTGAGCGATGAAGTTCTGCGGCAAAGAGAGCCGCTGGGGATAGGTCTCGATTTCTTGTCAACCAAGTTCCAAGGCAAAGGGAAAAACCCATAGTGGTCGTGACCCAAGAAGCAGAATCGCAATGGAGAGATAGTGGAAGGGCAACGGCGAGGTCGGGAACTATGAATCACGACCATCTTCTTCACAAGTATCGTGACCCAGACGATTACAGACCACAAATCAACATGTGATCGAATGCCGGCGTCGACGAAATCTTGACCAAGGCCATCACCGGGCTTCTTTATCGATGCAATCAATGTTGTCGAGGGCGTTGCCAGACAAAAAGATATAGGGTCGCTACGTCGGCCTCATTGGTGGCAGGGATACTTGACGAAGATCCAACCGAGCTTGGTGGCGGTTTTTTTTCCAACTTTTTTCTTGAAAGGTATTGTTTTTGGTTAAATTTTTATATTTTTAATTTTTAAAAATTTGGTGTAATTGGCCTTATTTAAACAAATATAAACTCTTTTATTTTTGACCATCAGATTTAAATTTAATTATACAAAAAGGTTCTTATTAGTGATAACTTTTTTCAAGTCTTATTGTAGTTTTTCCTAAATCTTTAAATATATATAAAGTGAAAATAAGTTTCATGTGAAGCTTTTGGGGCGCTTAAAACCTGAAATGTTTTGTCATTTTTTTTTACGATTTTTTTTTAATTTTTTTATTTTCTAGCTGAAACATTTTTCTCTTGTTTTTTGAAATATTGTTTTTTCTTTTAATTACCTGAAATATATTTTCCTCAAAAAAAAAAAACATTTTTTGGTTTTTTTTTTTCCTCTTTCTATTTTTTGTTAGCATGTTTAATTTACTCTCTCAGAACGCGTGTTTTTCAACTAATAAATAAATACATAAAAAGAGAATAGGGAAACATGGACGATATAGAGGTTGCCAGGACTAAACACTCTGCTCCCTTGCGTCCTTGGACAAACTGCCTTTATTCTGCTTTGTAGGAGAGGGAGAACCAAGGCGCTATGAACTCCTTCTGCCGCCGATCGATCTCGCAGCTGAGAAGAGCTTCCCAAACAACAACAACAACAACAAAAACCCACAGAATTTTCCTTCTCAATCTCAACTCCCACTACGCCACGAAAACCACCACTAAGCCCTCTAAAACCCTTAAACCCAAAACCCCCGTCACCGATTCCGCGGCGCCGCCGCCGAGCTCTTGGACAGTCTTCAGATGTAAACCCACCGACGATTCTCTATCTCCATCACCATTGCCATCACCGGCTGAGTGGGCCCGGCCGAGCGAGATTCCGTTCCAGGCCAAGGTGGCCAACTCGGTCCACCTTGTTGGTTATGTCCGAGCGCCGGTTCGGTTCCACATAACTCCAGACGGGTCTTCTTGGTCTTCTACGGTTATTACCCAGAATATCTCTTCTGAGAATGACCATCATGATGATCATGCTGATGCCGAGGCCTTTCCGGAGTCTCTTCCTCTCTGGTAATTTTCAGCGATTGCCCATTTATTTTGTTTCTTTACTTGTGCTTCTTTTGCTTGTTCTTCTCAGAAATGAAATGGGATGCAGGGTTTTCTTTTTTCTTTTTTGGGAAAGAAAAAAAATTGGGGCTTGCTTAAGATAATCAATAAGGATGATGCGTCATTATGTTATGTGGACATACACTTGAAGGGTAAAGCTAGGATCCTAAATTATCTGCTAATATATATAATATATTGGTTTTGTACTTCATTGTCCATTTAGAATGCTTCAATTTTCATTTCTCAGAGGATTATTTTATTGACATGTTGTAAAAAAGAGAGATTTTTGTTTGAGTTCTCGGTAATTGTAGATTTGGCATAAGGGGGATTTTTATTTAGGAGAAGAAAGTGTTGTGAAGTGCCCAAGTTACAGATAAAAATTTGATTTTTATTTAGGAGAAGAAATGTACATCACTGTCCATTTATTTTAGCAGCCAAAAAGAAAAGTCCCAGAGATGATCCGGGTTCTTCAGATATGTGTTTGAAGATTCATGATAAATTCTTGATCCAAGACTCAGAACAAGAACTGAACTGCAACTTTTATTGAAGAAGATATATGAAATTCTACAGATTAACAACTCACTAATCCTAACTTTGGTTGGTATTCGAGAGACCAACCCTCTCTCCCTAGTCTTGGTTTTCCCAAGCCCTATCAATGACTAAAACAATCCCTCCCCCCCCCATCCAACCACACCACAAACCCCAACCCCAACCAAAACACCCCCCCTCCTCCTTTCCCTCCGAGGCTAATCACTCTACTTATCCTAGTATGAGTCTAACAAGTAAAACCGACTAATAACAGAATTACAACTTGCAGTAACAAAATTAACTCAAGTCCTATCAATTCAGCCAATTCGTTTCCAAAAAATGTGCCAGGAAAGTGCCTAACTTAACAAGATTTCAACTCTTTTGTTATCGCCAAGTATTTACTGCTCCCAAAAATTAAAAAACTGCAAGAAGGTGGGAGCACCTGATAAAACAGCTTCATTCGATGAGAAAAATTACAACTTTGGAGTAGCTTCATTATGTAAAAGTATTGAAATTTTCTCTGCATAACACAAGCAAAAACAAACGTAAATGAAATGGTGATCTTATCTATGGGAGCATTTAAGAAATTTTTTTTGTGTTGGTAGCCAAGTGAATACTTGAACCCCCCAAGCATGATGCATTTCTGGATTCATCTTGAAATGTGCAACCATCCTTTGATAAATAGGACTGAACAATTTTTTATAGAAAAATTCTTTTGGTGGAAAGTAGATATGAATGAGTTTAAACTTTTAATTCACGAACTCTGTTTTTTCCTCCTATTAGTGCTTTGCTGATTTGATTTTATGATTGACTATCATTAGCATATTTCTATCAGGAAGAAAAACGCAATCTGTAGTAATTGTTCTTTTATGATGAGATTTGCACTATTTTTGAGACATATAACAGATTTAGAAGCAAAAGTATTTAGTAGGAAGTTACTGTTTTGTGAGGAAAATATAATTTTATAATTTCACTTCCGTAGTTGTAGCACATTTATTTCAGTTTATCTGTACCCCAATTTTTATTTTTTATGTGAAAATTATCTCTTCTATGTACATTTTTTACTTGAATTGCATTTGTTTCAGCTGTGATGATGATCCATCACTGTTTTCAGAATTGAAAACGTTAATACCATATGCTCTTAATTTGATGCATTTGTTTTAGCTGTGATGATGATCAATCACCGTTTTCAGAATTGAAAACCTTAACACCATATGCTCTTAATTTGACTGTTTCATGTAGTATTATTGCTCAGTACTCTTCCCTTATGGTTTATTGTACTATGCTTCCTATTTGTCGAAGCTGTTCTAAGCTGAATTTCTTATCCTATAAGGGTTCCAATTATATTTGAGGGCGACTTAGCTCATGTTGCTGCTTCCCATCTGAAAGAAAATGATCGTGTCTATGTCACCGGGAAGCTAAGTGCAAGTTTGCCTCACTTGAATGCTAACCAGGTTCAAGCCAGCATTCAGGTATGACTCTTACCCACTGTATTTCTGTGTGAATGACTTTAGAAAAACGTGGTTGCATAGGAAGCTGTGGTAGCATCATTGTAAGTTTCCAAAAGGGTGTTAGTTGTTAGGGAACCTGTAATATAGTTTAAAGCACGTCTGTTCTTTTTTTTTTTTTTTTTGTTAAGTGAAATGGATTTGGTATCTGCCAATTTAAAAACAAACCCATGTTAAAGCTGTCTTAGAATTCTAAATCATATGTTAACCTTCGAAAACTTGGGCATTCTGTTTCTCGGTTTTTGAATTTGGAGTTTACATATCTTTAGAGTATCTACTTTTACGAGCAAGCGTGATATGAAGGATGGATAATTATTCCTCTATTTCAAAATTAAAAAAAAAAAAATGTGAACGGTTGTGTGAGTAGTTGAGTTCTTTAAATCTGATGTTGATTGTTTGGCATCATAGGTTCTGGCACATGACCTTAACTTTATTGGGGAAGCTGTGCAAACAATCAAAAGCTCTATGCCTTACAAGCAAGAAAAAGGGACATGGAATAACTCTGGTATGTTTTTGATTGTTTATAGTTTTATGTTTTTGTGCTCACACTTTTTATTGCATGGAAAATTTTCACAGCTTCATGTAGCAAGATGTTCGTTTCGCCATATACTGCCGTAGTTTTTTTTTTTTTTTTTTTTACAAAATGTGTTTGCTTGTCATCTGGTATTTTAGATGTGACTCTAGACCCTAAACCGTAAACTTGGATGAATGCAATGTGGAAAACAGGTGAATTTTTACAAAATGATTGTTATGTCAAAGCAGTTTGGGTTGTTCCTGTGTTGATTAGAATAGGGAGATGGGTCTTTTTGAAATTTGATTTCAAATATAATTACTTCTTTAGTGCCAATTCTTGTGTTATAATTCCTCTATTCCAGGGTTTGCTAGGTTATTTCTTTTTCCTTTTTATTAAACTCTTTAATGGTTCTTCCCATATAGCAATAAGTTAAAAGTTTTCCCATGCTTATACACCAATATTAAGAAACTAGAACTGTCAACATGGTTTAGTTCCATATTTGCATAGAATTCTTGGTTGATTTGCTTCAGTCCGTTCTAAAAATTTCTTTTTTCAGACCGCGTGAATAAAGATAAGTCAGACTTAAGTTCCTGGATGGACCTTCTTGAGAATCCGAAGCAGTGGTGGGATAATCGTGATAGAAAGCGCAATCGATCGGTGATGAATGCTAATTTTGGATTCCTTAATATTTAACAGCTCCTTGCATCAGTGAATTTTCTGAATTTTTTCTTTTTTTTTGGGGGGTTTTCAGGTGAGTCCAAAATTCCCTGATTTCACACATAAGGATGATCATCGTGGACTCTGGCTTAATACTGCCCCTCAATCAGTCTTAGTTGAACTTGAAGGACTCCAATTAGATGCTCAAATAAGAAAATCAACTGAAGATAAGCAGCTTACAGGTAATTAGACACGTGTTTGTTATCAAATTAAGGGTTAAACTCCTTTCAAATCCCCAAACTATAGGACAAATCCTATCTTGGTCCCCAACTTTTAAAATGTTGCAGAACAAATGTTTGATCTACCAAATTGTCCCCAGTTAGTTGTTTTGTCCATCTGTCTGTTTAAAAGCTCAAAAAAAAGACACGGTTGCCTCCTTAATAGTCATACCCTAACATGTGAAATTACAAAATTCACTCCCACTAAACTGCACGTGGTCCTTATTGCCTTTTTTTTTTTCGTGATTTTAACAGTAAGATAAATGGAAGGATTGATTTGGATGATTTGATGAATTGAGAAGGTTTTCTGTACATTTAAAAATTCAGGTATCAAAATGGGATTTGGCCTATAGTTTGAGGACTAAAATGAGATTAACCCTCAAATATGTCATCTGGTTTTGGCTTTCAAAACCCTTGACATAGTTTGACTACATATTACTCCCTTGTATTTATAAAATTACTTGGATTCATTGCTGGACTCGCTGATGAAGTGTCCCCCAAAGTGGGGTCTAGTTTATAATTTGGCCAGTACAAAGAAAGATGGGGACTTGGCATCCTGGAGAGACCTTATTGATAATTCAGAAAAATGGTGGGATTATCGTCATAGCAAGCTCGATGGGCTGGTGATGCTGCCTTACAGTCGCCTTGATGTTTTTCTTTTTCCTTATATCATCAATCTAATTTTTTTTTATCTCTTTTGTTTTCTAAAAATTATTATTACTATAATTATCTAAACAGGTGAATCCAAAATTCCCTGATTTCAAACGCAAGGATGGTAGCCTCTCACTCTGGCTAAGCAGTGCACCACAATGGGTTTCATCGCAGCTGGAGGGGCTTAAGTTTGATGTTAAAATTCAAAAATCAAAAGCAGTAGTAAAGGCCAGTAAAGGTGACTTTTCCTATTCTGCATTGCTCTTTTTACTTTTATAAACAAAAAGCAGAAAATGAAAGTGTTGCCAAGCAAGTACTTCCATTTTCTGATATTTAATGTGTCATTTAATTATAACATTTACGTGCACAGTTAAATTATTTTTTGGTTCGTTTTTCACGCTGTTATGTAACTGCTGTTTAATTCGGTAGATGAACTCTGGAAGGACTTGGTGGAACACCCCGAAAAATGGTGGGACAATAGATTGCAGAAGGTGATACTTAGATCTCATGCACGTCTCACTTCCGTCTTCTTTTCAATTATTATTACTATTATTATCATCGTCCTTTTAAACAAAATTTGCTCTCTTGATACTTGTTCTTGCAGATAAACAAAAAACATCCAGACTTCAAGCACAAAGAAACTGGTGAAGCGCTTTGGCTCAGTGGGTCACCGACCTGGGTGCTTTCTAAGTTGCCGCCTCCAAAAAGTATGAAAGCTGCCTCTTTTGGCGAGCGGGATACGCTGTTGTCTTGAGCCATACTAAGGTTAGAAGATTACTTGGTAGTAAGATCTAAATGAAGCTTATTTTACTTCCTGTCAATGGCAAACTAATTTAGTACTATGCTCTGTTATACTATGCAATTGTTATAAGGGGTTTGAAAGTGTGTTTGGATATGTAGTTGAAACTTAAAGTTAGAACTTAAGAGCTTTACGCTGTAGCAGTTAGAACTAATAAGTTCCAACTTTATCGCCAAACAAAGCCAATACAAGTCATTTTGTCAGATGTTGATTTGGAAAATAGGTTTAAAAAGTTGTATTTTGCGTGAGAGTTCAGTAACATCATGGAAAAGAATGATGTTTTCACACTTGATCCTGAAATCTGTTAAATGATTCTTTATAGGCTAACACGGCGTTTCTTCTGTCTCAGCTTTCGCAAATGTTTGACGGGTAAAGTGTATTAGCTTATGAGGAAGATATGCACAAGCTATGTGAATTTTAGACCTTGAGGTGTTGGTGGAATTCTGATTCTAAATGATCCTTTCTTACAGTGCACCACATTATTAATCAGTGAACAAGGTTTTGAAGCAATTGGAGGCATGTAATTTGGCTGAAAAAAGGTGCATTTCCAATGGTTAAAAGTGATGAGAAAGATGGCTGAGAGATATGTAGGGAAACTATACTTGGTCAGCAAGGATGGAAGTTCGCTTTTCTAACTACTCCTCGTTTATCTTTTGTTATGAATATTTTTTACATTTTTTTTAACAGCTTTTTTTATGTAGTCGGTCACCTGGATGATAGAAATGGCTGAAAGTGTTTTCATGATTTTGTTTCTCAACCTAAGATAACGTGTTATAATCAGTTACTCGTCAAAAATGATTTAGGATAATTACAAAATGTTTCAAATATTGTCAGTTCTTGCGTCCTCAGCGATTGCATAAGTATTTGGGATAAACTCACCTGGATGTATACAGCTTTTAAACGTTCCAGGATGAATTTGTGACATGACTGTCAAAATCTTGATGAAAAAGCAGGACTTCTTAAATTGATCCCGTGATTATGAGGCTGTCTCGTATCAATCCTGTATACATCCTTGTGTTTAACCACTTAACGAGGAACAGTCAATTGTTTGACCATAATTACATTGGCTCAGAAGCATATTCAGAGTTGTAAAACTTTCCTCAGCTTCCCTCGCTTTTATCCAAAGCTGCAAGCAAGAAAACCAAAAACCGATCAAACCGAATCAAACCAACTTGTTCGAGAAAAGGTCATTGAAAGTAAATGAACATCATTTCCCAAGTATAAAGGGAGAGAGATAAGTTACTGTTGTGGTTAAGAAGCTTCTCAGTGAGATCAACATGGGTCATGAGCACTCGTCTGCAGCAGTAATGGACCAAAACCCATAACATCAAGAGCATCTCTGCAAGACAATCAAACGGAAATCAACATGGAATCTTAACAATGTCATTCCCACTTCATTGCAACAAAGAAAGCAAAATAAGAGCCTACCTGTGTCCATGTAGTGAGGCAACTAAAGCATACTAAAATACGCAATACTACATTACAAATTTATAGGTAATTAAGGGATTCATTTATTATGACACAATATCACAGAATTTTACATGTCAATCTACAAGTCATACTATTACTATGTATAATACCGACGTCCATCAGCAGACCTTTTTTTAACCAATCACAACTTCAAATATTTATTCAAGTATGCAATGATTATGACACGAGATCTCAAATCCTCTTACATGTCAACTCATAAGGCATACTATATATTATCACGTCACGCCCCAAAACCGTAGTTGGTGACATGAAGGTTTACTTAGAATAATTACTTAAAATTAAGCTTAAACATCAACTATCTTAATTCAATTTTTCAAAAAGTTTAAGAAAAATATTAAAAATCAAATTAAACAGAAATGGAATAACATAAAGAAAATCACCATTTATATTAACCTAAGTCTAACCGCTTTAAACAGTTACATTTAAGATGTAGAATTAACAAAATAATCATGAAATGATGTAAAACATACTTGAAAGAAAACACTAAAACAACATCATATTTAAAAACCCTCCACTCTCCTCTCTTCCTTTTTCTTTCGCATCCCCAACTCCGAACCTAAGACAATTCTTCTTTTAAGATTCTTTAGTCAATTGATACCAACATATGACTTTTTTATTGTAACATCTTAACCCTACATTATACCTCGTTTGGGCCCATGAACTCTTGTGTGTCGTATACTCATTACTCATGCAAACTATCCCCTTTGAGCCCCTTTTAGTTCTCAAGTGGTTTTCTTTCATGTCCCTTTACACTCGAGCTAACACCTTCCTTCTCAAAGGTTCTTATATCGCGTGCTGGTACCAATTGATCCAACATTTGACTTACGAACCTTATAAGAAGAAAGGTCTTAGGTTCGAGTGGTTGGGGATGCAAAAGAAAACCCTGAGAGCTAAAGGGCGCTCAAAGGGGACAATACAAATAAGTAACGAGTATAAGACCCACAAGAGTCCATAGGCCCGAAAGAGGGCCCAATGGAGGGTTGAGGCATTACAATAAAAACAAGCCCAAAGGGGACAATGCGAATAAGTAACGAATATAAGAACCACAAGAGTCCATGGGCCTGAAAGAGGGCCTGATGGAGGGTGAGGCGTTACAATAAAAACATAAGTACTGAATATAAGGCCCACAAGAGTCCATGGGCCTGAAAGAGTGCTCGATGGAGGGTAAGGCGTTACAATAAAAATGAGCCCAAAAGGGATAGTGTGAATAAGTAACGAGTATAGAGCCCACAAGAGTCTATGGGCCCAAAAGACGGCCCAATGGAGGGTTGAGGCATTATAATAAAAAGGGGCCCAAAGGAAACAATATGAATAAGTAATGATTATAAGGACTCCATGAGTCCGAAAGAGGGTCCAATAGAGGCTTGAGACGTTACAATGCATATTTGATGACCGAAAAGAAAATAGACATTTACAACACAGTCTAACAAAAATTAATAGAAGTGCATGAAAATAAATAATTATTACATGTCAAAAACGGAACCAAACTACAAATTAGTGATAATTTAGCTCAAGATCTCCGTGAGCTACGTGGGTGGAAAGCTTAATAGGATTATGCATCTAAAACAATATTTAAATGATAATAACATTGCAACAAGATTAAAGGAGATGACACAAGTAATTTAATAAATTTCTTAATAAAAGACTTACCATACTGCATCATATGATTTGCCAAAAATCATAAATAAATACTTACTCATTTGTAGGGCTAGATACACCACCAAAGTGGCCCATATGGAGTTTTAGTGACCTACCCCATAGGCTACTTCAAAAACTTTCTCACTTAAGGAAATATTATCCAAAGATATTGAACTTTTATATGTCAAAGATCTTTTGATATTATATTTTCAAAATGTTTGAAAATAATCTAAAAATGAATTTTTGAAAAATTCTAAGAATAAAGTCATGGCTAAATAATCTTTAAATCATGGCTAAGAAAACATAGATAAAAATCTTACCTCGATAATATAGGCAATAGCACACTCCTTGCAACTTCTTTTCAAACCAACAAACGTTAGCTCTTCAAGGGTAGCCTCTTACCTTGCCAATAACTCAAGCATTAACGTACGAACTGTTAGGTTTTGCTAAGAAAACACATATAAAATGTAGAGGAATAGGGTTTTAAAATTTTTCTTAAACTTTCAAGATCCTTCTTATGATGTTATATATAATAATTAACCAAAACATTGGCAATAGCTCTAGATGATCAAGCGTTCCAAAACCTTTGAATATTCCTTGCTATTCTCCTTAATCTTGATCAATTGGTGTGTGGGCACCGGTGAGATATCTTGGATTATCTTATTCCAACCTTTCTCAGCAGAGGCTCTTTGAACTCTAAAAGGAAGAGCAAAAGAACACTGGATAAAGTCTAGAGAAAAGTTTGCAAAAAATAGAACCTCTAAGGTCTATTTCTAGATACACATAAGCTAGGAGGTTAGAGTAGAATCCTACTAGGATTCTCTATAGATCACACCAACTCCTTGTGATGGTGGGCGTGATCTACTTCCTCTAATGGTGGAGTGATACGTATCTTAACCACCACTAAATGTGTGATCTTGTATCCATCCATTATTTCTCTAAGATATGATTTCAAGTACAAACTAAGATATTATTTATTTTAACTTTCAAAATAAATTTCTTTCATGATTTTCTTAATTGTTTATATTATCTCATAAAATATACTGTGTAATATCTGTTTCAAATTTTGGAAAAGATATTTTCTACACTGAGATTACACATAAATCACATGAAGATCATGTGACAAATTTAAATCTTATATCATAGAGTTGGCACCCCATGAACTCCCAAGGTACAATGTGTGCCGCCTCGCACAGTCCAAGTGGACTACTATGTGAAATAACAATTTTGCCCCTATAGACTAGAAAAAATCCAAGAAATTTTCATTGACCCATTGCAAGAATATTATGGAGCTAGCAAGGGGACTCAATGAACATGTATAATTTGAGCTCCAACAATTATTTGTAATTTAATTATCTCATAATTAAATTAATAATAATCATTAACTCCAATTTGCACCACTATTAAAAGCCAAAGCTATACTCTTAAAATATAAGTATATAAATTATATGGAACCTTAGAACATAAATGTTAGGAATAAGGTTGCCCATTGATATAATCATTTACTATGTGAGAATACTCTCCATAATAATATTCATAATTAGAGCTCGGTTCATAATTTTCTATGTAACCTCTCTAATTACTTCTTTATCCATGAGTTCTGTTAATTCACAAATGAGGATTTCGATAATATTTGATATCCCACATCAAATAGTGAGTACTCTTCAGCCAAGTTCACAAATTAATACTTATGAAAATGTTATCTTATCATCCTATCTAATAAGAGTTATGGATTTTATATCTATGAATATTGTTCTCAGCTATCTATAGTACTATATCTCTAATATACTGAGTTTTTGATCGTGTATTTATGGATCTCACTCACTGGCAATCAAAAAACATGATACATAAATGTGAGTCCAGTTTTCATCTTAGGATTAAGGTATGATCTGTTAAATGATAAAAAATGATAGAATTATGATTTCTTGTTACAAAATTACATAAGAAATTAAATTCTATTTTTGTCCACGTTTAATGTGTTCTAAATACACTAATGTCACTAGTCAGTAATCATCACATTATTATAATCCAAATAAGATCATTCCACCAAGATGGGAATAGACAACGTCACAATCTTAAACAAGATAAAGATACTGATTGTAAACCAAAATTTATACTTAGTACATATAATCATATTCTCTATATTTCGAACACTTCATATATATGATTATGGTCTTTTATAAGTATTGGAGCCTTTATGGTATTTGCAAATATATATATATTCATCAAGATATATATATATATAGAGGAGAATAAATAGAATTTATTTTATCAATTATTCAATATTTTACATCTTATAATGTCCTTGTTGAATTTACATTATACTACAAAAACTCTAATTCCAACACGAACACCAAAAACTAGACTTAACTAACAAATTAGTATGCTACTTATGGTTCTTAGTATGCCTCAATAAATTTAAATCTAATCATTTTACCACTTAAAAACAAACATACTTTAAAATACAGTTTCAGATACTTCTAGTCAAGGAAAAGAGAAAAAACCATTTTAAAACACAAAAACAAATGTAGAAGGCTCAAACTATTGAGACAACAATCTTCTGAGCTAGCTAATTGATCAGAAAACACTATGATTGGTGGACCACCATGTCAGGTGAGTAGGACAATCAACTAGGGGGGCTCAATAGCCAATTTACCACCGTATCGCGAAGTTAATGTTGGAAAAATTAGTTCGGTGGCGCAACAAAACTTCAAAAAATTTTATTAATCACTCAGAATCATACTCATATTGTTACAAACAGTAAATAGAATTATGATTAAAAACGTACCTATTGAAGAGCTAAAAGCAGCATGTCTAACTAATGAAACAAAAAATCTTAACCTTTAGATCTTTAACGCTATGACTCTTTCTTCAAGTTGTTGTATGTGTGGGCACAACTCAACAAAAACTCATCATAGACTCTCCACTAACTTTTCTCTCTAAAAGATGCACAATGGCACTTTTTTTTTTTTGTTGAATTGAATAAATGAGGTGCAAAGACCTCTATTTATAGAGTTTGTTGGAGGAGATAAAAGTCTATCAGGACTAGGAGGAGATTTTTCTCTCTCCTTTCTTGCTTCACACGCCTATCTCACTGTACCTTATCGTATTGTACACACCATTTATAGAGAAAGGGAAGAATTTGAATCCTAGCCAATCACAGTATAGAATTATAGGATTATTTGCATCATCCATGATAATTCCCATTCAAATAATTTCATTTATTGTAGAATTCAATTATTTATGGTAATTATCTAATTTAAATATTTTTTAATAATTATCCTTTATCCAAATTCAAATAGAATTAGGATTTAAATTAATTATTTAAAATAATTAATTATTACAAAATCCTAATAATTAAATTTGAATAAATATTATCATGAAACTAATTAATTCTATTTTCGCTCTTATATGTGCCAAAAGCCCGGATGGACTGTGCCTGGCACCACACATGATCCAACTGGACTGTTGGGCTTACATACTGACGGATCCAATAACCTATTTGGTGTAACCTCTTGTATTGCTTATGGTAAACTATTTTACACAGGTAGTCATGGGCAAGTATTGGGACCCAATGGACATATATTTATCAAGCTTCAAAATAACAGATAAATTAATCCCTGATTAATTATCTATTTAATTATTAAATTTGGTATCACTCCACTAAAGAACCAAAGCTACACTCTTGATAATATATCATATTGCGAGACTGTTTCTTAGTCATGTCCACGACCTCTCATGCATATGTGTATCCCCATAGGTTATCCATAATTAAATGAAGGACTTAGTTTTGCTTTACCTTTTGATTATTTTATTTCAAAGTTTCATTTTTTCCACTTATTTGTAAAATTCAATTTATAACAAATACAAATGGAATATAATCTAGTTACCACAAGAATCCAGATGACCAAGGCTTTGTTCTTTTCTAAATTCTTAAATAATGCCTTTGTGAAGATAACATTAACTCTTTGATAGAGAACTATAGACTCTATGTCTATAGATTATGATCTTATTGAATATAAGTTGCATCTCTAACATACCAGCAATGGAGTCTTTGGTTATCAGAACTTCTACCTTTAGCATATCAAAAGATACAAGCTATAAACACGGAGTCAAGAATCCACTTCAAGATTAAGAATACATATAAATAATTGTTAAAGTGAATTGATTTAAGATAAATGCAATTATTATTAGATCAATTACACTTTAGGTCAAGTCTGGTGTATGACCACCATTAGGTCTACCACACCAATGTGTCTACTATAAAGTCAATCCGTTCTGACAGCTTAAATAAAATGTCTCCCCAATTAAACGTAAATTCCCATTACAGCCTTATTATGTATAAAGTGCCCAGTTAAATACATAGACTGTGGACTATATAATTTAGACTATTAATATTGGTCTCATATCTATACCACATATAAACTCCATATATGCCATATTGATAAGTGCTTAATTTGATATAGTTTTGATCAATTTTCCTATATTTCCTTGCTTTATTCTTTAGTATTTTGGTGTTTTAATTTTGTTTGTGTGTTTTGTAAGTAATTCAGAGAGTTAGAAATGATTTGAGACTAAAACGACCACATTGGAAGAGTTCTGGGTGCTTAAGCGTCGAATTAAAAAAAATGGCACTTCAGACTAATGCACATAGCACTTAAGTGCCAATCAGACAGTGCCTAGGTGCCACCAGGAAATCAACATGGCGTCGCAGCACTAGGAGTACAACACTGCAGCACTATGTCAAGAGAAAAACATGATTTTAACTTCGAATTGAGCCCAAACTTTCATGTTTGGACCCCAAATTGGAAACCTATAAATACACAACTTTAGGTAATGTCTTTTATTTAGTTTCTCAACAGTTTTTCTACCAAAGGAGATGAAAAAGAAGAAGAAAATGAGGAAAGCTTCGATGGAGGCTCAAGGAGAATAGTTTGTGTAGATGGATTTACAACACCAAAACCATTCTTTTATCTTATTGTTTCCCTTTTTTATTCTTCTATTATGTTGGTTTAGTTTTGTTAGGTTGAAGGGAATTTTAAAACCCCAGACTTGATCATATGATTAATTGTTAGAATTATTTTCTAATTTTCTAATTGAAATAATTTACGTTCTTTTATTATTGTTGTTTGTGATTATTTTCTTATTGTGTTTGGGTGCGCAACCAAATAAGACTCAAATTTAATCTATTGCTAGATTGGAATGCTTAATCTATAATTGTCTTGATTTTTTAATCACTAGTAGCAAATTTCAAGGCATGATTATGGGAGTTTTCATTAATTGCAATGAAGAACGTAACCAAGGTTGAACAATCGAGCTTGTATGTTTGTTATTTAGGTCAACTTATTTATCTTATCATAATCCATTAAATAAAATCTAAAAAGCTTGTTCTAGGTTAAATGAGGGAAAAAGATTAAATAAAGAGCTTGTTTTATTTAACGACTAAGTAAAGAGAGATTTGGATAGCAGAGCTTGTTTTATCTACGGTTAGTAGTTTCAATAATTAATTAGAATAATTCTATAATTAATCATATGGTTATTGTTTAGTGGTGGCAGTGATCGTTTTAACCAGTTTTATCATCATTTTTTATTTTATTTTATTTTCTTGTGTTTTCTTTTATTTCGTAATTTAGATAATTACTTCAAAATCCCCATCTTTTTTTTAATTTTATTATGTCTTAGGTTTTAGTGCTAATAACTAATTAATTAGACGCAATCCTCTATGGGAACAATATTTACTCACCACTACACATTAACAACGACATTTTAAATAAGGTTAATATGGTGTTTCCCTCTAAGCTTACCAAATTTTGGCACCGGTCACCAGGGATTGTTTAATAATTAATTAGTTATCTTGTTTTTGATAGTTTTATTTAATTTATCTTGTTCTTCTTAGTTTTAATTAATTTTTCTTATTGGTCAAAAAAACAAAAAACAAAAAAATTAAAATTATTTTGTAATTTTTGTTTTGTGCAAGGTATGTCAAGATGATACATCGAAGGGTTCTTACTTGTTTTGCCCAATGAGTCTTGGAGCCATTCTATATTTGCTTGATAGAGTATCTACAAAGATTTGCTCATGTGGTTTCTATATCATGGGTTCTCAAAGAAGTGGCAACTGCAAATCTTTCTTGACAGCTTATGTTCAACAACAAGATGTTGGGTTGAAAGGGGCAACAACACCATCTCTTTCTACTAACAGTCCCTGGACAAAACCTACTTTATGTTGGAAAACATGGCCAGGTATGATCATTGGAGTTGGGATTGTTTAAGGATCAACGGAGGTTGGGATGATGATTACTATAACTTGGAGCCATGTATTGACACTCGACCTTATGATATGGGATTCAAAGCCATCAATGGAGGAGCCTTGGTAGACCAACCACCTACAGGTACATCTCTTGATAATCTAGTTAGGGTCTTGGCTACTAGCATGTTACAATTTCAAGAGGAGACAACTGCTAGCCTTGACAATTTGCAAAGTCATATTAATCAAATGGCTAGCATTATAAGTAGGTTGGAGGAACAAAGTACTAATCAAATGGTGTAAAATATGATGTGTCATGAGGATGACGATGACTCAAACAACTTCGGTTAGGAGAGTAATTTGCCTAACATAGGAGCTTCGTGGGAATTTGATCCATTAAAGTAGATCGAGCCTCGGGTTGAACATATAGAAACCATTGACATTGTTTTAGCTCAACACTTTCACACTCGTGAGGTTGACACCAATTTACACCTAAGTCACGAGACATCCATTCAAAGCCGTGAGTTCTATGAAGATCAAATCTCAAGCATGGTTTTGGTGAATCAAGTGGAGAGTGAGAGCAATTGGAAGGTCAATATTGGAAGAATTCTTTTATGAAGCCAAATCACAAGAGCCATTAGAGGAGAAGGAAGCATATGCGATCATCGATTTGAGCTCTTCGATGGTCATATCATATACACCACCAATGGATCCCTACTTTCCATTGGTGCTACCTTCACTATATTACATCTTCCACAAGCTTAAGCGAGAATCAGAGTTCTCCTCTTAAGTGCATTTAACCAAATGGAGTCGAGTTGGTACAATTGTGTTGAAACATTCCATATCTTGCTAAGCTTGAGGGCATTGATAATGAAGACCTATGGGTGGTGTTCTATGACACCTTCTATGGGTAGAAGCTGCTCTTTTATGTCGTTTCTCTTTATTAGTCTGAGGACATAAATCTAAGCACTTCTTGGGAAGAACCCAACAGATGAAGAGTGTGCCATAACAGATTTGATCTAACTCTCTTCCATTTTATGTTTTTAATATTTTTGTTGCTTTTATTGTTTTGTTTGTTTTTTGTTTTTCTCTTTTCTTCTATGCTTAGTCTTACATTGAGGACAATATAAGAATCAAGTATGGGGGTAAGGATTTAGGACTAGGTTTTTGTTTTCTTATCTTAAAAAAACAAAAAAATTTAAAATTTTTCATTTTAATTTAGGTTTTTGAGTCGTTTTTGACTCTTAGGACACCTTCCAACTTCATTGATAAGACCCAAACATTAATTTTTATGGCTTTGATTGATTATGGGTGTTGTGTTGAATTTTAAGGTAATTCTTTTGTTAATATGTTTTTACGATAGTCATATTCACACTTTATGCACATAGCCATGTTATTTGAGATTGTTTATGTTCTTCTATTATTATTCTTTATGATTATTTTCTTGTTTTGTTTGAGTGCCCTACTAAATAGGACTTGAATTTATAATTGTCTTAATTTTCTAATCATTAGTAGCAAATTTTATGTATGAGTATGGGAGTTTCGTTAATTGCGGTGAAGAATGTAACTTAGATTGAACAATCTGAGCTTTTGTGTTTGTTATTTAAATCAGTCTATCTCTCTTATCTTAATGCTTCTATTTAATTGAATTTAGAGAGCTTGTTTTAGGTTATTTGAGGGAAAGATATTAAATAAAAAGCTTGTTTTATTTAACGACTAAGTAAGGAGAGTTTAGGATAGCAAAGCTTGTTGTGACCTACTGTTGGTAGTTTTGATAATTAATTAATAATAATTCTGTAATTAATTGTATAGTTATTATTTAGTTGTGGTGAATGATCTGTTAACCAATTTTATAATCATTGTTTTATTTTATTTTATTTTATTTTCCTGTGTTTTCTTTTATTTCATAGTTTAGATAATTAGTTGAAAATCCCCATCTTTTATTTAATTTTATTATGATTTAGTTCTTAGTGCTAATAACTAATTAATTATACCATCTACAGGAACAATCTTTTCTCACTACTACACTTTTTAACGACAACATTTTAAGTAAGGTCAATTTGGTGCTTCCTTCAAGGCTTACCAAATTTTGCCGATCCCAAGATTTGGTTATAATAGTCATAGAACACATGTTTACTTAAATGCTTAAACCAAAATAATGAAAGCAATCTAAGGACCATTATTAACATATTAAATATTTGCATTATTTATTTATTTATTTAATCCAAAATGTCAAAAATTACAAATAAAATGTTTGTTTCTTAGAACACCGATCCTAACAGCTGATGTTCCAACGCTGCTCTGTTTCAAGCAATCGACTTCAATTCGAATTCAAATAAACTCGAATAAGTTTTAATGCATTTTAAACATGCAACAATAGTTCTTGACCATCATATGAGTTTGATAAAACCCTAATCACGAGTTTTTAATCCATTTTAACCCTTTGATTATCAGAACTCATGTCTTGTTCAAAATATAAGGAAAATAGAACAAACAAGTACAAATCCGAGTTTGCATGCATCTTCAATGGTTAAATATCACCTGTTAAATCACCATAATGGATTAATATGCTAAACACTTCTACTCGTGCTCAGCCACCAAAACACAATCCAAGGTCATATTTTCATACATGCAAACTCACATTCAACACTAGAATTTTAAGAACATGATTTGATCACATAATGTCATAACTTGGGTTCAATAATACAAATTTTGAACATATAAACCAGAAGTAAAGGCTATAAAAGAAACATCAATCATTTCTTAATGTGTCTAATCTCAGATTATTGAAAAGATGATGCTTGATCTGTAGTTTCTGCCTCTATTGTGCTTGAAGGGGCTGCATTTTCTTTGGATTTTGGAGCAAATAAAGAGAGGGAGGGAGAGAGAAAGAGACATGATAGAGAAAAGAAAAGACAGGGGAAAAGATGAGCTAATCTTTTGCTTTTAAGCTGAGATTAGAGGATGGTTTTCAGAGGAAAACCATGCGCTACAGATTGTTCAGAGCTGGGCGTTCTCAATTGTGCATTTCAATATCCAGAACATCACGTGAAAACTAAGCAGGGGTAGTGGGGACTGCTTTGTAATTTGACAAAGCCGGGGTTTTTTATGGAATAAAATAAAACAGTGGGAAAAATGTTGTAATACTAAAATGACCAAAAATAAAATTAAAAAAATATTTTTTAAATTAGAAAAAACAGAAATAAATTTTTAAATGTTGTTAATAACAAATTAAGTTTTAATTGACACATTAATTACTATATTTAGACACTAATTTTAATTAATTAAATTTGTGCCATTACATATCACTAAAGACCATCATTAGACATTTTCAACCAATCACAAATTCGCATTGTTAGCTGCAGGACTCATTAATTATGACGCAAGAACCCACGCAATCTTACATGCCAATCTCTTAGCCATTTTATATATCATTACTAATAACTATCACTAGACCTTTTAAACCAATCTTTGTAATTTTAATTGTAGGACTCATCGATTATGGCATGGGATCGCATGCAATCTTATAGGTCAATCTAAGTGATCATCACTACACCTTTTGAATCAATCATCATCTTCAATTTTTTTTTTTTTTTCCATCTTTTCTCCCTCCTCAAGTCTTTGTTTTGGAGCCAAGAGAAGCTTCAACTTTTAGACTAGCTGCTACTGCTAGAGTTTTACGTGGGCTAAAGCTTGCCTAATTCTTCGGCTTTATTCTTTGGCAATTTTTTTTCCGGTGGGAACCAAAAAAGAAAATGGATTTTGATCAAATCTAATGATATCACAATGAAGGATTGAAAAATTAACATTTCCTCTAATATTTCCCTCGATATTTTGTAATTTCGAAGTATCGATATAGAAATAGGGGTGTCGTATCCTTTCCGCAGAATATTCAAAAATTTTCTTGAAAAGTTCCATGGATATCGATATTTAGACGGAAATATCAATTTCTGTTAAAAATATAATGTTAAATGATAGAATATCCAAAAATTTTACGTAAATTTTCATAAAAATATTGGCAAAAAATAGAAAAAAAAATTCAAACTATGTATAATTTTTTAAATTACTTTGAAATATAAAATCCCAATTATTTTTATTCACTTTTTTAATATAGTTTTTTATAAATTTACTTTTCAATGTTGTAAATCTAAATTTTAATTTATTCCGTGCACTGGGATATATGATTTAAAATACCAACTCCAATCTTAGAGTCACCAGCAAACACGATAGACCTCTAACTTCTTTCGATAGCTACCTCCAAAGCTTCTTTCAAATTATTTCTTTTTTGTCTATAACTTTACCGGCTTTATTATTTTCCCTAGAAGCTCCTAAAACCTCCTAAAAGCTTTTTTTGATAGATATTTTCTTATCTTATATAAAACTGTAAATTAACTAATTTACTCAATTTGAGATCGTATGATTATCATTTGTTATATTATGGTCACTTTTTACTATCCATATTAATCACATACTTAGTAATTTGATTGAAAAGTTTATTTAAACTATATATTATAAACAATTTTAGAGTTTTTTAAAGTCTCATTTAAAAATAAAATGGCTTAAGATGACTTTTAGTATTTTATGTCAATTTCTACTGATATTGATGTTTCCGTCGATATTTTTGTTAAATTTAAATGCCAATATTTTCGTTGATATTGATATTTTCCTCTTTGTTCACAGCATGCACAATCAATGGATGTTCCCGCAGGAAGAGTCCCTCTTAATCCTTTTTAAATTAGTAAATGATGTGATAGTTCCCACAAAATCTAAATTTAGATAAATTAACTTTTTAGTTGTAATACTAATGTTAGTTCAATTTGGATAAACTCTTTTTGTTTTCTTCTCTTTTTGCCCTCAAAAACACCTTACGTTTCATTTAGTTTGCAGGTTTAGAGCTCGTTTGGTATCACTGTGAATTTGAACTTTTGTGGTTTAAATTGGTTGTTTGAACCTTTGTGGTTTACACTGTAGTCCAAACTGACGTTTAAAAGTTTAAAGGTTTAAAAAGGGAATAAAACATCACATAAAAGAATTGGTGTTTGAATAATAAGAGAATTATAAAGAAACCCAAAATAAAACCACGGTTTTATTAACAAATGGGTTCGTCCAAAAACATCCCTTAAATGTACATCCAAACATCAATTTAAACCAAGCTCATGGATTCAAATTGCATGAATGCACAAACCAAACGCCCAAGGAGGTGCATGTGAAATCTATTTTCTGTCAACTTCTATTGTTTGGAACTTTATATATAGCGTTTCAAAAAAATATAAGGATATTTAGCACCGTTGTCCCATGAACTTGTTGCACATTTATAATTTACCCTTCAAACTTTTAATTTTAACAAGTTGTCATCTGAATTTACAAATTTGTAGCTAGTTA
Source organism: Artocarpus hirsutus (assembly GCA_946598075.1). Classification (NCBI taxonomy): domain Eukaryota; kingdom Viridiplantae; phylum Streptophyta; class Magnoliopsida; order Rosales; family Moraceae; genus Artocarpus; species Artocarpus hirsutus. The sequence continues at coordinate 978 of CAMOHE010029466.1, read as the reverse complement.
CCCCCGTTGATAGCGGTTTTAGTTGTTTTTGACTGAAACTAATACATGATTTTTACACGGGTCGTTAATTAAGAGTTTAAAAAGGTTTTTTCGTATAAATGTTAATCCAAATCTATATTCAAACCAATGTCAATTTAATATTTTATATTTTAATAAAAACTTAATTAAAAATATAAACCATATTAATTTTAGGTCTAAATATATAAAAATGATTATTCATATCAAGAATCAACTATTTATGTGTAAATTATATATCAATTTCGGTCAAAAAATTAAAATCACTATTAACAGGGAGTGATTTGCTACAGATTTATAATTTCACGGGACAACTTGCTAAAATTAAAAATTCAGATAACAAATTACAAATGTATGACAAGTTCATTAGGCAACAATGCCTATGCCAAATACCCTAAAGGACATGGGCGCATGGTGTATGCCTAGAATTACTCCGATGTTTATGGAAACAAGGCAACCTAGTAATCGAACATAGAAGTTAGAACAAAAGCCATATATGAAATGTTGGCACATATTTTAAATGCATATTTGAAGTTAGAACATATGCAGTCTCAAAATACTTGACAGATTTTTGTTCTCTATTTATACATAACCAACTCCGTGGTCCGTACATAATTATGAAACCCCAAAACCGTATTTGTGTTTGTATGACATAAAGTGTTTTTAACTTTGAAGTGTGGACGATGTTTGTGACACACCAAATCAAATCAGAACATCATTCTACAAGTAATACATCCACAATACTCGTTAAAATATAGATCCAGACATAAATAAAGTTTGTTATGATGGAGGACGTGTATCTTAGGTGTCAAAACCGGCACTGGAAATGGATATTGCGCGGCGAAGTTCACTCAAGAAGTCCATTTGTCAGCCAGGTGATGCAGGCCCACCGGTCAGAGACATAAACTGAAGACAGGCAATCCAAAGCAGAATGAAAGAAAAGAGAAAATCCAAAAAAAAAAA
>CAMOHE010029463.1:8738-28764 GCA_946598075.1 Artocarpus hirsutus | reverse complement strand
TGATAATTATGAAATGTATATCTGGGATATTGGGTTTCATAATTATTGGGAGCTTGAACTATATAGGTCCATTTGGTCCCCTTTGCTAGCTCATAAAATCTTGTAACGATACGGCATGCTTTTCTAATTATTGGTGACTTATGTCAGATTTATTAGGTTGGTTGAAATTTGAAAGAATCAAATAAGTCATGTCTGTTTATCAGTTGAATTAATTTTGTGAACAAAATTAATTCAAGATAAACTTGTTGAATTATTGGGGTCAGATAATTCTTGTCTGTTTATCAGTTGATTTAATTTTGGATAAATTAAATCAAGATAAACTTGTAGAATTATTGGGAATCTATTTATTTTCTTAGAGATTATCTAGATAAAGTTGTCTTAATTAGATAACTTTTCTATTGGGTTATTTGAATTACAATTGAGGCTTTATCCTATAGAATCTCGGGTGAAAAATAAAAGATTCGCGTGATTTTTATTTCGGCAGTTCGGCATGCCGAACTTAAAGTTTGGCCTATCGATAAGGCAAGTTTGGCCTGCCTATGAAAAAGTTCGGCCTGCCTATGCGTGAATTAAAAATCACGCGTTTTCATGCATTTTTACGCGTATCTTATCCGATATAGACCCGAATTTGGTTCTATTTTGAATTTTTGAGACCTTATCTAATAAAGAATGACCCTAGACCCAACCTCTATAAATAGGGAGTGAGTCTAATGAGTTATTAAGATCAATTGAGAGATTAACAGTGATACTCTACTGGTAAGAATCTGAAACTCCTTAAGAGCTCTTGTTCACAAATCACGAACACTAGCTTTGGGTTCTCTCAATTGGTTGGAAGGAGAGTCACCTTTAGGAAGAGCTATACGTGTGAGCCCACACTTACTCCGATCGTAGATAGAGAATAGCAAAGAAGACTAGTTGGTTGAGGCTCTTCTGGAATGTTACTTCTCTACATAGATTTTGGGAGCTTTTCGGCGCATACAAGGTCAGTAAGATCAGGTTAATTTATACATATAGCATGTCAAACTTGTGCTTTGGAAAATACTCTGATTTTAAAATTTTTAAAATTCCGCTGCTCATTATTTTTCCAACAACTTACCTGAGCAGTGCTCTAACATTCCTATTTCATTCCTTTTTCCTTTTGTCAATTGACTTCTGTGTTCTGTTTCAAATGACACCTGACCATTAACTAACTTTTCTTATTATTAATGTACTCTATTGATGATGAAATTTAGACATTAGTCACTCATTGCTATATCTTAGTTTCATTCCTATCGGTTGCCTCTTAATTGCTTAACTCGTTCTCTCCTTATACTTAACTTCGTAGCTTATCAATTTACCTTTTTGTTACTTAACTTGAATGTCTCTTAGTCAAATTTCCTAATTTACTTGATGGTTCCATTACTTAAATTGATAGGGATCATTCTCTATCTATGGATATTTTGCTAATTCGGAAGGCTCGGGGTCTATTTTAGCAATTTTATAAAATGGCGATCATAAACTTAACGAGTTTTTTGTAAGCCATGTAACTTTGCTAAATTTCTCGTTTTACTTCACCATCATCCTGAGACTTATGAGTCATGTAAAAATTTTTGGTAAAGGGTGTTTGCCTAATTGAAGCATTTCGAGATTCATTTTGGCCTTTTTATGCAAAATGACCATTTTGCCCTTGACAGGTCTTAAGAAAACTTTCGGAACCCATTTCAAACAATACTTACATTTCTTTACTTCTTGCAATATTGCAAAATATTTTATGAAAACTTTATAGCTTTGACCTGTAACTTAAAAATCTTTACGATTACGCCTTAATGTTTTATTCTCGTTCTTTACTTGATAAAAACTCTTAATCCTTTCAAATTTAAAATCTGTGGCTACTCCTAGCAGTGCAAAAACCCAAAATTTTCTTACTAAAAGTCCAATTTTACATGGCTTTATAGTTTTGCCTGAAACCAAAAGTCTTGACATTTTTGCCTCAAGACCAAAAATAACTGTTTTATATAAAAACATTCAGTTTTTCATAAGGATTAGAATTTCCTTAAACTATTTGGTGCAATCAAAACCATTTCATTACATTTTCTTATTTTACAAAATTTTGAGCTTAAAATCTCGTAAAATTCATAACTCATAAACTATGCAGAATGTTCGCGAACCGCCTACATTGCTTAACAATTTTGATAAGTTTTACAACTTTTGTGCTTTAACTTTCTTGAAATTCTAACTACACAGTAGAGTTTTCTATCATTTTTTTGTTCTAAGGAATCTTTACAAATTCTTGCAATTTCCTTCTCTCAAAATTTCACAAAACTTTGTTCATCAAAATTGTTACTCTTATTGTTTTAACAGATCCAAGACTTTACTTGGAAAATAAATTGGCCTTTAAGGCCCTCAAAATCCTCATTCCTTTTGAAAACTAGTCAAACTTTTTTTTTTTAAACAAAGTTTTACAATCTTTTGTTCTTTTTCTAACACAAAAAAACCCTACTTTCTAACCTTCCATCACCATAATCATCATCATTAAACATATCTAACCATGTGATAGAGTCCGTTCAACGTATCAAAGTCCATAAACATTACAACAAACACTTATTGTGCAAAAGTAAAATCAAAACTATGGTGGGTTTAGGATTTTAGCAAGAAATTTCCTATGCTTTTCACCTCCTTTGTAACGACCCTATCTACGGGGCTGTTACTTAACTGCATAATCTTGATCTTAACATGCTTTAACATAAAGTACTTAAATTAAGGATTAATTTTTTTTCCTAAAACAAAACCTTGATAATGATTTCTTAAAATAGTTCTTTAAGAAATATTGATTTCTTTAAACATAATAATAACATAATAATAATTATTAGGTCTTAAAATAATCATAATTTCTAAAAAACTTAATTCTATATATACATCAATTTCTTAAAACATAATAATAACTTTGATTGTTTTAAATGTAAAGATAATTATTTAAAAACTACTTCTTTTAAAACATTTTTGAACTTAAATGAAATATTTCTAAAACAAATCTTCGTTGAATATCGTTATAAATTTCTAACTTAAATATATTTTAAATCCTTCCTAAAATTTTGTTATACTTTTTTTATAATTTATTATCCTAAAAACTAACACATTGATTTCTTAAAATTTATTCTTTTTAAACTTAACATAATAATAATTTCTTATAACTTATTCTCTTAAGTCTAATATAATTGTTCTTTAAAGCATACTTTTTTTAAACTTTTATAATAATAAATTCATAAAATATATACATTAAAATCCTCCTTGATTTAACGTAAAACTCTTATAAACATTTCTAATTCTAAATAATCTTATAATTTTTTTTACGTGAAAATTTTTGCGTATTTATTGCATTTTCTATCACAACATTTTTAAATCTTATAATTCCCTAGGCCAAGGTTGTATAATCATAACCTCATTTTTTAAGATATAATTATGTGATTTTATTTACTTATTTATACATATATAATTTTTATAAAATAAAAACATGCATAATTTTGTAAACTAAAAATGTGAAAACATCACAAATTGTGTGAGCAATATCCATTCCAAACTTTACAATTCATTCATACCTCATAATTGTACAACAAGTGTTGCTGATAAGTTTTCTTACCAACAGCATAAACATACTTAAATGAGTTTTTACTCAATAAGTAGAAAATTAGACTCACAAAACATAATTAAAATCATTTAATAAAAACATGCATAAATATTTTATGTTTGCTTATCAATTTGTTTTATGCTTAATTATTTAAGCTTTAACTTTTTTTTATTAATTAGGCTAGGGTGATCATACTGATTACATGCGATCTTTGAGAAGTTAGGGTCTGCGAGGTCCCTAATGACACCGAGATCATAACCAGCACTAAACCCTATTGAATCCTCTTTGTAAGTCAAGCGATTGGTACAACATCCTTAACTTGTCTTATTAATTTCACTTATCTTATTATGTGCATGTAGCATGACTTGTTACTACATAGCATCATCATTTCATAAATCATAATTCATAAGTCGTAATCATGCTTTAACTTAAAGTGACTAAACAATATAATTTGTTATTGCATAGATCACATATTGATCATGACATAATCACACCATAGCATGACATGGCACAACTCAAAGATAATAAATCATAATTATATCTTCACATGGAGTGACAAATCACTGATCTTGTAATTCATAATTTTTTTATGAAAACGTATAAAATAATTTATTTAAAAACTATTCATACTATAGATGAGATTTCTACATACTTAGGTTCTAAGCTAAGCGGTTCTAGTCAGATCTCGCTGCATCTACAGTCTGTGAAGCATCTTCAAAAGTAGTCCTCAAGTGATCGGGATGGCTAGGAATGCTTCTTGGAGATCATGAATGGCTGGAAACATCATTTTGGACTCCATTACTATTGTTTGTGTTGTCTTGATCCACGTGTAATTAGTACCAGACCATTTTTAATGGAGTAAAATTAGCTCAAATAAAGAACACCATCGTTTTTGGAATGTCAAAACAAGTTAGGAGGTTATCTCAGATCATCGATCGGAGGTCAAAAGCACAAATCCTGAGGTCCGTTGGAGCTCGTCCGCTAGCGACAATGCGTGTGGTAGATGCGGTGACTCTGGTGGTTAGTGGACAGTGGCACTTTGGCTCCCACAATTTTTTGACCACCTAAGTTCATTAGTGGACTCAATTTCTTCTAATTCGGCCTCTAGCCATGTAGATTGGAGACTCGACGACAATGGGAATGAGGGACTTTCGATCCCCTTCCTCCAGTGAAGGAACATCAAAATTGACCTGTGCCATTAGTTCCCTAAGGTCCTCTCAGTGCTTTGCCTCAAGTAATTTTAGTCGACATCACCGATATCAACGGAATCAACAGTTCATGGGGTGGTTGGCGACAATGACTTTGATCTCTGATGAGAGACTGTAGTGTCATTCAATTAAGGAGGGGTTTTAATCCTTGCCTCTTTTTGAGCTATAGGTATCGTCGATGTAACTCAACACCGTCTTGAAAGACAGAATCAACAACAATGGCAACGACGGCAATGAAGATAGGCAACTCCAATAAACCTTTTATGGCCAAAATTATGCTGCGAAAGTAAAGGGGATATCTTCTAGTTGTACTTTTTAAAACTATAATATTCTTGCTTTTTTAAAAAAAATAATTAAATATATTTTAATTCTCTTTCTATATCATTACCTTATCAAAATTCCATACTATCATAAAATTATTTTTATGAATTTGTTCAGACTTTATGGATTCATAATTTTGTTCTGAAATAATAAGCTTTGATACTATTGTCTTCAAAATTGGTGATTTATTAACTTCACCGTATATATGATTTCTCTAAAATTATATTATGTATTTAAGAACATTGATTAAAACTTAAAATTTCATTTCTTGATTAAAATAATATTTTGTAAATTTTAAAACTTTAAAAGTGATAATTTATAAGTGAATAAAACATATATTTCATGCAGTGTAAATTTAATTCTTTTGATAGCTATTATTTTTATCCTTAATATGAAAACATATTATAAATATATAATTTCATCATAAAATTGGTAGTCATAAATTACAAAAATTGTGTAAATTAAATTGACTTTTTGTAACTCAATTTAATTCAAATTCTAACCATAGTACAATTCTGTGCTTTACGATATAACCCAAACTATTTTTCGTAAAAAGCCATTTAATCTATGGATTTCAAAGTAACCCGACTATTTTACATCTAATCTATGGGCACTTTTAAACCTTTCTTAATCACTTTATGGATCTCAAAGTAACCCACTTGTGATATTGTGTTACCTTAAAGACTCATCAATGTTTGTGGACTCTATTAACATTTTTTTTATAATTATTATTATTATTATTATTACTATTATTATGATTATTGTTATTATTATTATACTAATAATAAAAATAATAAATAACTTTATGTAATTACTAATGTGTATAATAGAGAACTGTACACACATAGGATATTGGAATTCTCGAACTTCCAAAAATCCATATAGCTTTCTTGAAATTCTTATCTTGCTTTACGATCTTAATAAATCGAGATCGATGTTATATTCTATTGCTAAACTGCCATCATTTGAGAATTCTGTATAGTTGTCATGAATCAGAGATTTCTTTTTATCAATTAATCTCAATTTAAATATTCTAATTGAGATTATTATAAAGGTCATTACTTTAACTTGTACATAGAGTTTTTGAATCATAAAAGCTTAATTTAGCATATTGAATAATTATTTTAATTTTCCAAGTATGATATCATAACATTCATTTTATTATATGTTTCATACATAAAGTACGTAAAGTTATACATTTATAATATTATTTATTTTTAAAATCTTATAGTCATTAAGACTCTCAAATTGCTTGTTAATTGAGAAAATTCATGATCATAAGTTATGACTGAGCCATGGTTTAAAACTTATGAACTTTTTAGGCACCGCAGAAAATTTCTAGCCTTGAATTGCATTATTAAAATTTTCTCGTAGTTCTTATAAAGACTTGAATTTATAAACTCTAAACTTATAATTTCTTATAAATTAATAGCGTAGATAATAGAAAATCCTTAATTAGTCATACTTATTAATTTCAAGAATTTTCTAGTCATCACATACTCTTTGATGCTTGAAACTCTCCCAGTCCTCTTTGACATTATTCATGCTATAAACCATCAAATGTTCATCCAAAACCAAAGGAAAAAACACTAAAAACCCAATAGTAAAAGTTTAGATTTTTAGCTTAAAAATTACTTATTCTTGATCCTCAACACTTGAACTTGCTTCAAAGCATGATTTGGAGACATGTGCTTTTAAAAATATTTGAGGGAATCCCATGAGATGGGGTTTTAGTAGGGAAAATAGGTCCCCTTTTTTTTCATGTTTTTAGGCTTTACATGAACAAGAAATGATGGAGACCAATCTTGGCTCCTTTTGGTGAGGCTAAATTTGATACACTAAAGGAGGATGAGGTGGCCTTTTGTCCACTTTAAAGGTGGCACCTTAGTGGGTTCCACATTGAGTTTTTAACAGTCATAATTTATACTGATATTTTTTCTATATTATCGGTATATTTCTCATACTTTAACGTTCTTTCTTATACTATGTTTCATAAATAACAAGCTTCCATGACATCCAATAGTATAATTCATATACTGTTTAGCTTTATATAGTCTAATTTCTATATTGCATTACTTTATGAAGTATAATTTCTATACTGTATAACTTGATTAGTGTAATCCTTAAACTACATTATTATCATACTACATAATTTTTGTACCTCTTAATCTTTATCCTGTATAATTTTTATATTTTAATATAGTATTTTTTCTTAAATTATATTTTTGTCTTAAAATTTGCTGCAACACCTTTAATAATAATTAGGCTTTTTTGCTTTTCTTTTTATCATTCCTTCCTTCTTTAAGACTATGGCATGATTTTTAACCTTAAAAATCCCATTTTTACTTTAATGAAAATTTCTATAAAAATCAGATTTACATAATAATTCTTTTGACACTCTTTATGTTTTTAAAATACTTAACAAATCCTTGAGCATTAAATTTGACTCACAAAATTTGTATATAATTTACTTAATGTAATCTTTAATGCACTTGAAATTCTTAGTTGTCACACACAGCACATAACTAAGTAACAAATATAAGTCTCATTAATGTAGAACAACAATAATTCTAACCATAAATTAAATAACAATAACAAATTAATGGAAAAAATTACAAATTAACTATACAAATTAATGGAATTAATTTTAAAACTAAAAACTAAAACTAAACCTAAAGAATAGTAAAATAACAAAAAATAAAACTAATAAAACTAAGTTGCAAAACTAATTAATTAAAATTAACAAAATGACTTTGTTGAAGATGTGAATTCACACAAACACAAACTCTAAATATTTTAAATTATACAATATAAGTAAAACTACTAAACTAAATAAACAACAAAAAGGGTTTCCATAGTTACCTAATAGAGACAGGCAACGACAATAGCAGAGTCACAAGGGATATTTCGACGGCAACAAGGCATTGGGGAATGGCTTTGAACAGCAGCAAGATTGTGGATGGATAGCTTCCAACTACAGCGGTTGTTGGCAAAATAGTACGCAGTGGAATTTTAAAAGTTTTTATACCAGAGTATTTTTCAAAACATAAGTTTGACATGCTATATGCATATATTAACCATATCTTAGAAACCTTGTTTGCCGAAAAGCTCCGCAATCTATGAAGAGAAGTAGTATTCCAGAAAAGCCTACACCAACTGGTCTTCTTTGCTATTCTCTATGCACAATTTGTGTGTGTGTGGGCATACTCGAACAGCTCTTCCATAGGTCACTCTCCTTCCAACCAATTAAAAAAAACCCAAAGCCACATTAGACGTGTATGCCCAAAGGAGTAAAAATATAATATGTTTTTGGAAACATTTTTATCAATAAAGAATTTATTTATTATTAATTTACCAAATCTTGTCCTATTTATGTTCATATTTGTTGAATGTATGTTAAGCAAACAAAAGTCTGAGACTGTTATTCTAAACCTTTAAGAATTGGGCATATGATGGACAGATTATGCGCAAAACACGATTCTTAAGGTAATGGTCTAAATTATAAGATTTGGAATTGAGAGAATAAATTTGGGCTCTTTATTCATGTAAAGATTGTTATGTTGTATATATCCCTAAAGGGAGATGGTTTATCTTAGCCATCGAAGGTGGACTCCGCAAATAGAAACATTGGCACATTGTCATTGGTGACGTTGTGTTGGATCGGGACATAAAGTGAATTGATTTAGATTAATAATTCTATCTCGGTAAATCGATTCACTTTTAACAGCCATTTATATTGTATCTTAATCCTAAGATGAATAGTGGGCCCATTGTCTTGACTTATGCCTTTTGATGTATCAAAAAGTGACATCCACATTTTAATAGTGGTGTGCATGCCAATACGTTGAAACTTAGTTGTTAGTCATGGGGATATTAATAATGTTTAAAATGTGATGAGTTAGGCAACATAAACAGCAGTATCGGAGTCCAAAATGATGTTGTAATTCATGATCTCCAATAAGCATTCCTAGCCATCTCATTCGGATGAATATGATAGGGATCCTTATACTTACGTAGGGGCTATGGAGGATGTTGATTCAAAACTCTGGACAGAGGCCATGAACATAGAGATGAAGTCTATGGAGACTAATCAGATCTAGGAACTTGTGGATCTTCTCGAAGGGATAAAACCCATAGGGTGTAAGTGGATCTACAAGAGAAAAAGAGGAGTGGATGGAAAATTCAAAACCTTTAAGGCTAAACTGGTAGCTAAGGTTTACACACAAAAGGAAGGAATCAATTACGAGAAACCTTTTCACCTGTAGCCATGCTTAAGTCTATCCGAATTCTCTTGCCCATAGTTACAGCTCTCGATTACAAAATTTGATAGATAGATATCAAGACAGCTTTTTTGAATGGCTATCTTGATGAGTCCATTTATATGGAACAACCAGATGGGTTCAAGGTCAAGGGTCAAAAGGATAAGGTTTGTAAACTGCAAAAGTCAATTTGTAGATTTAAGCAGACGTCCCATTCTTGGAACTTAAGATTTGGTCAAGTGATCAAAACTTATGGGTTCTCACAAAATGTAGATGAGCCGTGTGTTTACGAACACATTAATGGGAAGGTAGTTTTTCTACTACTCTATATAGATGATATTCTACTAATTGGCAATGACATTAGGGCATTATCATCGGTCAAATTATGGTTGACCAAACAGTTTGACATGAAGGACTTGGGTTTTTGTTCTCAGTATCTAGATTTTTTGGGATAAGAAGAACAAAATGATAGCTTTGTCACAAGCCGGCTTTGTCACAAGCCGGCTACATAGATAAGATTCTAAAGAGGTTTGCAATGTAGGATTCTAAGAAAGGTGTGTAACCATCTAGGTCTGGAATTATTCTTTCTAAGAAAGACTCTCCAAAGTCTAAAGAAGAAGAGAATACATGAATAAGTTGCCTTATGCTTCGGTAGTAGGTAGTCTCATGTATGTCATACTTTGCACATGACTGGATATTTGTTATGCGGTTGGGATTGTGAGTCAATTTCAAGCGGATCTAGGACCGAACCACTTGGTTGCGGTAAAGCATATTTTCAAGTACCTAAGAAGAACTCGAGCGTATATGCTTGTGTATTCGGGTAAGGACTTAATTCCTCTACGATATACTGACTCAGATTTCCAATCTTGTCTGGATTCAAGGAAATCGACTTTTGGTTTTGTGTTTACTCTAGGAGGCATTGCCATCAATTGAAGAAGTGTGAAGTAAGATTGCACTTCTGGCTCAATGATGGAGGCCAAATATGTTGTAGCTAGTGATGCTTCAAAAGAAGCAATGTGGCTCCGCAAGTTCCTTAAGGATATAGATATAGTTCCTAGAATGGATAAGACGGTATCATTGTATTATAATAACAGTGCGGTGGTAGCTAATGCTAAGGAATGAAGATTTCACAAAAAGAGTAAGCACATTGATCGAAAGTATCATGTGATAAAGGACTTCGTCGAGGGCAGGCATGTCATTGTGTGCAAAATTGCATTAGAGGATAATTTAGTTGATCCATTCACGAAGACACTTACTAGGAGAATCTTCAAGAGGCATGTGGAAGCTATGAGGATGCGAGATTTGTCATATTTACTTAGTACAAGTGATAGATTGTTAGATGTGTATGCCCTAAGGAGTAAAAATGTAATATGTTTTTGGAGACATTTTTATCAATAAAGAATTTATTTATTATTAATATACCAAATCTTGTCCTCTTTACGTTCATATTTGTTGAATGTATGTTAAGCAAACAAAAGTCTGAGGCTGTTATTCTAAACCTTTAAGAATTGGGCATATGATAGACAGATTATGTGAAAGACATGATTTTTAAAGTGACAGTCTAATTATAAGATCCACAATTGAGAGAATAAAGTTGGACACTTTATTTATGTAAAGATTATTATGTTGTATATATCCCTAACGGGAGATGGTTTGTCTTAGCCATCGAAGGTGGACTCCACGAATAGAAACATTGACATATTGTCATAGGTGACGTTGTGTTGGATCGGGACATAAAGTGAACTGATTTGGATTAATAATTCTGTCTTGGTAAATCGATTCACTTTTAATAGTCATTTGGATTGTATCTTAATCTTGGGATGAATAGTGGGCCCATTGTCTTGAGTTATGTCTTTTGATGTACCAAAGAGTGACATCAACATTCTAATACTGGTGCACATGCCAGTACGTTGAAGGCATGGCTCTTGATAGCATAGACCTATATTATTCATAGATATGGAATCCATAGCTCCTCTTTAGGAGTAGTGATATCCTCTTATATGCATTATCCTGTAACTAGAAAACTAGAGCGCTCAACTATTTGGATACATAGGTGTAATTGAATGGTAAACTATCTTTGGATGGTAAGTTTTTCGATAGTGAAACAATGGAACGTAAGATAAACATAATTGATAAGGTAAGACAAAACTTATCTTTAAGCCAATTATGGATAATCCTATGGGGATACGATACACTATGATGTGTCATAGAGACTTAGCTATTCGGCCTTCGTAATTCTATATAGTTTTGAAATGTATATCTAGGATATTGGGCTTCATAATTATCAAGAGCTTGAACTATATAAGTCCATTTGATCCTTTATGCTAGCACATAAAAATCCTATAATGATATGGCATGCTTTTCCAATAATTGGTGACTTATGTTAGATTTATCAAATTGGCTAAAATTCAAAAGAATCAAATAATTCATGTTTATTTATTGGATGAATTAATTTTGTGACAAAATTAATTCAAGATAAACTTGTTGAATTATTAGGATCAGATAATTCTTGTTTGTTTATCAATGGATTTAATTTTGAATAAATTAAATCAAGATAAATTTGTAGAATTAGTAGGAATTCTTTTGTTTTCCTAGACATTATCTAGATAAAGTTGTTTTAATTAGATAACTACTCTATTGGGTTATTTGAATTAAAATTGAGACTTTATCCTATAGAATTTTAGGTGGAGAATAAAAAATTCGCTGGGATTTTTATCACAGGTTTGGCATGCTGATCTTTAGGTTTCGCCTGCTAATGGGGCAAGTTCAGCATGCTGATTAGATAGATCGGCATGCCGACTAGGCAATAAAAAGATCACTCATTTTCATGCAAATTTTATTAAATATCGATTCTGATTTGAATCTGATTTGAATTTTTGAGGCATTATTTGATAAGGACTGACTCTTGAGACTGACTCTTGAGACCAACCTTTATAAAAAGGAGAGTGAGTCTCATTATTATAGAGATCAATTGAGAAATCTAGAGTGAGACTTTGTCAGCAAGACTTTGTAACTCCCCAAAAGGCTATCATTCACAAATTACGAATTATAGCTTTAGGTATTTCTCTACTAGTTGGAAGGAGAGTCACCTAGTGAAAAAGCTGAACGATGTGAGCCCACACTTACCCCAATTGTGGATAGAGAATAGCAAAGAAGACTAGTTAGTTGAGGCTCTTCTCTTACTTCTCTTTACAGATTGCAAGAGTTCTTTGGCATTCAAAGGTTAGTAAGATCTGGTTAACTTATGCATATTGTGTGTCAAACTTATGTTTTAGAAAATACTCTGATATAAAAAATTTTAAAATTCCTCTGCGTACTATTTTTCCAACAAGCTATAGTTTGTGATTTGTAAACAACATCTTTCCAGGGAGTTTCAGAGTCTTACCAGTAGAGTATCACTCTAGATTTCTCAACTGATCTAAACAACAATGAGTCTTACTCCCCTTTTTATAGAGGTTGGGTCCAGGAGTCAGTCCTTATCAAATAACGCCTTGAAAATTCAAATCAAAATCAATATTAGATAAAATTTGTGTGAAAACATGTGATCTATTTATCGCTCTGTCAGCAAGCCGAACTGGTAGTTCAGCCTACCAAACTTACTCCTTCAACAGGCCGAACTTAAAGATCGGCCTGCCAAACTTACGATAAATGATCCTTACAAATCTTTTATTTCCCACTAAAGATTCTTGGGATAGAGCCTCAATTTTAATTCAAATAACTCAATAGAGAAGTTATCTGATTCAAACAGTCATATCTAGATAATCTCTAGGAAAATAAATATTCCTAATAATTCAACAAGTATATCTTAAATTAATTTATTAAAAACTAATCCAACCGATAAACAGACATGAATTATCTGATCTCGATAATTCAACAAGTTTATCTTGAATTAATTTTTACAAAATTAATTTAACTGATAAGTATATATGAATTATCTGATCCTATCGAATTTTCAACCAATATTATAATTTGACACAAGTCATTGATTATTAGAAAAGCACGCCATATTATTACAGGATTTTTTATGAGCTAACAAAGGGAATCTAATGGACCTATATAGTTTAAGCTTCCAACAATTATGAAACCCAATATCCTAGATATACATTTCATAATTATCAACTCTAACGCTACTCCACTAAAAACTTAGAGTTGCACTCTCAAACCACACAGAATTACAAAGCCTGTTTAGCTAAGTCTCTATGACATATCATAATATATCATATCCCCATAGAATTATCCATAATCGGCTTAAGGATAAATTCTGTCTTACCTTCCCGATTATTTTTATCTTACATTCTATTATCTCACCATTAAAAAATTTACCATTCAAAGATGGTATACTATTTGGTTACACATGTGTATCTAAATGGTTGAGCGCTTTAGTTTTGCAGTTACCAGATAACGCATATAAGAGGATATCAATTACTCCTGAAGAAGAGCTATGGATTCCATATCTATGAATAACAGGTCTACGCTATCGAGAGTCATACCTCTAACGTACCGGCATACGTTCCAACTTAAAATGTGGATGTCACCCTTTGGTACATCAAAAGACATAAGTCAAAACAACGGGTGCACTATACATCTCAGAATTAAGATACAATACATATGATTGTCTAAAATGAATTGATTTGCCAAGACAAAATTATTAATCTAAATCAATCCACTTTATGTCTTGATCCAACATATCATTTGTAACACCTACCATTTTCTTCTATGGACACTTATGTTAATTTAATGTTAGAATGAGATATTCTAGTGCTATTGTTATTTTTGTTAAATAAATTAACTTTTTATTTAGTAATGTCGCAAGTGACGGCCATGTGAGGTCAATGTGCTTGGGATGTTCATGTCAAAAGTGATAATAAGCTTAAAGTATTTATTGTTTTTTTTAATGGTTTCAACTTGCTTTAAATTTATAATCTTTATAATGCTCTAGGGTTATGTATGTCCTAAAGTTATGTTCCTCATGATGACATGAATTTTGTTGCATATTTTTTCATTTTTATAATATTAATAATGTCATGTAATTATGTGTCTAGTAATTTTTTTGTTTTGGCATTAAGAAGTTAGATAATATAAAATGCCTAAAAGAATAATTTGTAAATTAATATTTTTGGGGTCATAGAGTAAATATTATTGTTGTATATAAATAATTTTGTATTATAATTATATTCTATTACATTATTATATTATATTATATTATATTATATTATATATGTATATATTGTTTAAACGTAAAGAAAGGAAAGGTAAGCAGAATGGCAAAGTTGTCGTGCAAAAACAAAAAAAAAAAGAGAGAAAAAGATAAACGCATGAAAAAAAGAAGAAGGAATTCTTAGAGTTTTAGTTTTCACATAAAATCTATATAAAGACCTCTTGTTAGTAACCCTAGACTCATACTTCATTCTTCCTTATTGATTGGCTTCATGCTTGGTTTTCTTTGGCTTTATCAAGATTTCTAATCTTTCTAATTTCATTCATCTTGGCAAGTGTATTAATTATTTAACATATTTGTTTGATGTTTTGATGTATTGTATTATAGTCTTAGAATTATTACTATCATCATATGGATTCTTTTATTGTATATATTTCATGTCAATTGGTGATTGAAAAGAGATAATGACTTAGTTGTTTTGATTAACTTCTCATTAAACCTAGATTGGAGATATCATAGATTTTTATATTTTTGTTATATAAATCTTTATGGGTATATTTTATTATCTATTCGTATCATGCTAATTATGTGTTTACAATTTTAATTAAGGTTTTATTAGGTTATGGATTGGTATTGAATTTTTTGATGCCTTATGCCTAATTTTCATACAAACACCTGAGAGCCATTGTATTCCAGTAATGTTCGATTCTGTATTGCTCTGTGTATATTTTTCTTATATTTTTTCCAAATACTAGACATCTTGAGCTTTCGTTTGGCTCTTGAATCTCTTGAATCGAGTTTTCATTAAATAGTTATGATTTTTTGAAGTTTACTTTGAAAGCTATGCAGTTTTACATGGACCAAAAATTTAGACCAGATTTTGAGGACTTTTTTCTTCATGCATGTTATTGTCAAAATATGCGTGTAATATATCAAATACTTTGTTTTTTAGTATAGTTTCTAATGCCACTAGTTTTAACTAATTTGGTGTTAAGATGAAATTATTATGAATTTTTAAGTGAATAAAAGTCATTCTGCTTACTTTTAGGAATTATGCCCTAGGATCATAAATTGTGATTTTGTGCTTTTTGATGTTATTACATGATAAGGTGATGTTCAATGATAGTATGAGATATTTATATGTTAACCATGTCATATAAAAATTTTAGAAGCATATCATACATATTTGATTTTATAAAAAAGTTTGAATGGAACATGTTCGCTATCTACTATGTTTGATGTTAATATTAACTCTGAATTCAAATGTCTATTTTGAATTACTCTGAATTTATTTGAAGCTAAATTTTGGATATGTTATAATCTTATGTGTCTATTATATGTAGTAATTTTTATAGATTATTTTATGGTATAAATAATTTAATATATAACTTTTAATTAGGACTACTCACTGCCTAAACTTTGCTGGTAGATTTTATGGTATTAAATATGTGATTTATTTTAATTATCAAATCAAATTTTTATGGCTAAAGAAAAATCTAGATATTATATATATATATATATATATATATACATACATGTTAACTTTGTTCCGACAAATTTTGGTGCTCTAATTAAGTGTGAATTGAAAGACATAGGATTATGAATCCTTAAAGGTCAGGCAATCTTTATTACTAGCAAATTTACTTGAGTGTTTTAAAAATTGAAAAAGATATTTTATATTAATATTTTCAAGAGAAGAAAGTTTGAGTGATGTTTATATATGGTAACTATGTTATGGAATAATTCTTACACTTTATTCATGCTTATAAGTTGAGATTAATTTCTCTAAGTCATTAAAGATCAAGTTTTCTATATTTATGTTTCTTGACCTTAAGTGCATGTTTGTGACTCAAAGATGCTTTGTTTTGTTAAGAACGATATATGATAATGTAATATGCTATTAAATGATATCATGAAGATGAATATTAATTTTATGTATTATATAAATGATTGACATGAACACTCCAAAATGCGAGCACACCGAGAACCATAGCAACGTCACCCAACTTAAGGTTTAGTAAGCAAGCAAGACAAGTAAGTATATTCTCATTTGCCATATGATAAAATTTATAAAAACACCAAGCAATGTTTTATAAGTAAAGGTTTGTGATCTAATGTTATTGTTTCAAGACCTTTTTATGATGAATTTTCCTAAGGTTGTTTTTATGTTCATGTTTTGATGGTTTATGACAGTTTTTCAAAGAAGCTTATATATATATATATATATATACATATCACTTAATTAAGCATTGCACACCCTATTTTTATGTTTATGATATCCCAAAAGTTGGACTTGTCATGTTTGGTTTGGGACTAACTACCCCACTCCTCTTATGACGGCGTGCCTATGATGTTTATGTTTATGGTGCAATGCTTGGGCCCCTAAAGATAACATGAATGATGTTTTAATATGGAAGTGTAAATGCAAATATATGTTCTATATAAAGTTGTACCTCGTGCACTACTATGATTATGATTACGATATTATGTAATGATTTTTATGAAGTGTTTTATGTTGTAAGATAAGAAAGTGTACCTACTAAGCTTATGCTTACTTAGTTTTATATTATGTTGCAGACAAAGATAAAAGGCATATGGAATAGGTGGAGGATGGAGACGGGCGTGTGTACTAGTAGTGTTGGATTGGAAACGAAATCACGCCATAAAAAAATGATTACTTGAACAATGATTTTATTATTAATATTATTCTCCGCATTGATGATTTAAGATTTTATTTATATTCCTTTTGATTTTTGAATATTTTGAGACCTTTTAATAGTTCTTTAATTCTAATTCTAGAGGACTATGTCATGTTTCTTCATTTTGGTATGGTTAAACTATTTGGACATATAAGTACTTTTCTTAAGAGATTTAAACATTGTTTGAACTTTTGAGTGTCTAAAATTTAGTAAGTTATTGTATTTGTGAACTAACCGTTTCTATAGGTGATTAATTAGCCAAACACTGTCAGTGTTCTGTTGGGCTAATTGAGGTGAGGAAAGCAATCCGATAAGTAGTTTAAAAAAAATTACGCATGTTTTCTTAGGATATTTGTTTGAGTGTAAGTATTTTATTAAACTGTTTATTTCTAAAAAAATAATAATAACAGTAAAAGTAATTATTATTGTGACGTCCGTAAAGGGATGTTACATCGTCACCTATGACAATGTGCTAGTGTTTTTATTCATAGAGTCCTCCTCCGATAGCCAAAACAAACCATCTCCTGTTAGAGATATGAGCAACATAACAATCTTTGCATGAATAAAACACCCAACTTTATTCCCTTGATTACGGATCTTATGATTTAGACTGTCACTTTAAGAATTCTGTCTTCCACATAATATGCATATCATATGCCCAATTCTATAAGGTTTAGACCGATAGTCTCAAACTTTTATTTACTTATCATACATTCAACAAATATAAACATAAAGAGGAATTTGGTATATAAATAATAAATAAATTCTTTATTGATAAAAATGTCTCTAAAGACATATTATATTTTTACTCCTTAGGGTATACATGTCTAACAATCTCCTACTTGCATTAAGTGAGTAAATATGACAAATTTCGCAACCCCATAGCCTCCACATGCCTCTCGAAGACTTTTCCAGTAAGTGTCTTCATGAATGAACCACCTAAATTGTCCTCTAACATGATTTTGCACATAGCAACATGCCTGCCTTTTATGAAGTCCTTTATCACATGATTCTTTTGATTAATATGCTTACTTTTCTTATGAAATCTTGGTTTCTTAGCATTAGCTACTACTGCACTGTTATCATAGTACAGTTATACTGCCTTATCCATACCAAGAACTACTTCAAGATTCCCAAGGAACTTGTAGAGCCACACTCCTTCTCTTAAAGCACCACTAGCTATCACATACTTAGCCTCCATTGTTGAATCCAAAGTGTAATCTTGCTTCACACTCCTCCAACTAATGGCACTGCCGTCCAAAGTAAACACAAAACTAGAAGTCGATCTCCTCAAATCAAGACAGGATTGAAAATCCAAATCAATGTATCCTAGAGGAGTTAAGTCCTCATCCGAATACACAAGCATATACCCTCGAGTCTTTCTTAGATACTTGAAAATATGCTTGACCGAAACCCAATGGTTTGATCTTAGATCCACCTAAAATTGACTTACAATCCTGACCGCATAACAAATATCCAATCATGTGTAAAGCATGGCATACATAAGACTATCCACTGCCGAAGCATAAGGCACCTATTCATTACTCTCTTTCTTCTTTAGACTTTGGAGAGTCTTTCTTAGAAAGAGTAATTCCAGACCTAGATAGTTACCCACCATTCTTGGAATCCTGTATTGCAAACCTCTATGTAGCCAACATAGGACAAAACTATCAGTTTGTTCTTCCTATCCCAAAACATCTGGATATTGAGAACAAAATTAGCTTCAACTAAGTCTTTCATGTCAAACTACTTGGTCAACCATAATTTGACTGATGACAACACCCCAATGTCATTGTTAATTAGAAGAATATCATCTACATAGAGCAGTAGAAAAATCACTTTACCATCCTTAATGTGTTTGTACAAACATGGTTCATCCATATTTTGTGCGAACCTATAAGTCATGATCACTTGATCAAATCTCATGTTCCAAGAATGGGAAGCTTGCTTGTTAGACGTGTATGCCCTAAGGAGTAAACTATAATATGTTTTGGAGATATTTTTATTGATAAAGAATTTATTTATTATTTATATACCAAATCTTATTCTCTTTATGGTCATATTTGCTGAATGTATGTTAAACAAATCAAAGTTTGAGACTGTCAATCTAAACCTTTAAGAATTGGGCATATAAAGGACAGATTATGCGAAATACATGATTTTTAAGGTGACAGTCTAAATCATAAGATCTGTAATCGAGGGAATAAAATTGGACGCTTTATTCATGTAAAGATTGTTATGTTGTCTATATCCCTATTGGGAGATGGTTTGTCTTTACCATTGGAGGTGGACTCTACGAATAGAAACATTGGCACATTGTCATAGGTGACGATGTAATGGATCAGGATATAAAGTGAATTAATTTGGATTAATAATTTTGTCTAGGAAAATTGATTCACTTTAGACAACTATTTGTGTTGTATCTTAATCTTGAGATGAATCGTAGGCCCGTTGTCTTTACTTATGTCTTTTGATGTACCAAAGAATGACACCCATATTTTAATAGTGGTACGCATGCTAATACGTTGGAGGCATGACTCTTGACTCATTCCATACTAGAAATAATCGCAGGAAATCTTCAAAATTAAAATAATAAATCCTAGACAATGATGATCGACCACCATCTAATTACATGAAAAACTTATATGCATATTTTAACCTCTAAGAAACCATAACCAGCAAAATTAATAAATTAAAGTAATAAATAGAAATTTACTTGACCATAATTTATTAAAAAACATTCACCACATAATCTTATGACAACATTGAATTATATA
>CAMOHE010029462.1:0-11818 GCA_946598075.1 Artocarpus hirsutus | reverse complement strand
AAATCTATGTTCATGATCATGGTTTTATGATGATTTTCTTATGATGATTTTTCATGAAGTATTATTATGAAAGTTTATGCATGTTTTCATGATAATGTTTTTCAAAGTATGAAAGTATAAGTATGTATATATGTATCACCTAAATAAGTGTTAGACACCCAATGTTATGTTATGTTATGTGTCATGTTTGGTTTGGGATTAGCTACCCCTCTCCTCTCATGATGGCGCGCCTATGATGATGATGTTATGGTGCAACACTTGGGCCCTTAAGATAAAATGAATAAAGTTTTAATATGAATGATGTAATGAAAGATATGTTCCTATGAAAATGTGCCTAGTGCATTATTATGATGATGATAATGATGAAGTTGATGATGTTCATGAAATGTTTTAAATTGTGAGAATTACAATGTACTTACTAAGCATTAGCTTATTCAAAGTTTTACATCATGTTGCAGATAAGGGTAAGAAAGTTTTGAGTAGGCGGAGGACACTGACAGGCGTGTGAGCTCAGGAAGATGGTTTGCAAATGGAAGAACGCCAAGGAAAGATATTTTAAATGAAATGATCATGATTTTTGATTCCGAGTATGTTTATAATTTTTGAATTTTAAGGATATGTTTTAAAATTTTAAGAATGTTTGTTTGATGTATTTTTATTATTTTATAAATTTTCTTCTACATTTGAAGCTTTAAAACTTGTTTTAAAACAAATTTTTTTTTTTTACAGTTCGGCCTGCCGACCACTACTGGTCGGACTGCCGAAGAATTTTAATCGGCCTGCCGAATGCCAAGTTTTGGCCTGCTGATCTGGTTAACTTTGAAAACCCTATTTTGCAAAGCCTCGGGGGGCTTGCCGATGGATGACCTTCGGCCTGCCGGTCGAGTCCGGCCTGCCGAAGTCACAAGTTCGGCCTGCAGAAATGTGTTTAAAGAATTTTATTATTGTTTTCAAAGGTTAATTTAATTTTGAATGATATTAGCAAACTATTTACAGCATGTTTATGGAAAAGCGAATTGTTATAATTAAGTAATTTAGAATTTTTTGTAAAAATACAAATATATATATGTATGTACGGATCCTGGGAATGCTTTTCCAAACTATGATTATAAATATGAATTCAAATACATAATAGTTTTGCTACAATTAATGGTTTAATGAATGAATGTAACGATATCTGTAACATTCGAAAAGGGGGCGTTACATGGCTCAGCCAGCTAGCACCGCAACGCCAACAATTGGCACCGCGACGCTATGGCCTAGAGCTAATTGCTCCTTTTTTTCCCTTTGTTCAATGGTTTCTAAAACCGTCAACCTCCGACCATCTCATGGTAGATAGTTTCGATTCTTCGAGTCTCTATAGGACTTTGGGTCTTCAATATTCTTCCGGTCTTGAATATTACAATAATATAAAAATTGCAAAAAAAATAAATTATCAAAAATTTTAACCTTTTAATTTTGAGCAAACAACAATTCTAACGAAAATAAAATTATGATAATCAAAGAGATCCTCAGAATCATATAATTAACGACCAAATCTACTATCCATACATTCACTATTCATCACATAAATAAAATAAAAATTAACATACATATTAATACAAAGTGCCTACCCATCATATACATAGAAAATTGAGAACATATATATTTATTTAAAAATGATTATCGTATAATTAGAGCTTATTAATATATTCTATAACTTGTCTCTGATAAGAATTGCCAGTTTTGGAAAACGATTTTCACAAAAATAGCAAAAACATGTTAATTGTGTGGGATGTATGTAACAAAAATTTTCTCAAAACTTTTGTGATAAAATGTTATAAATTACATTAATTTACTCTTAAATTAAATATACAAAACTTTACATATCCAAATGAAGACGAGAGATGAAGTTCTTCTAATGAGTATGGACTTTCTAAAGACAAAACTATTATCTTTTTCATCTAGTCTTGACACCAAGGTGGACGTATATGTGGGCGTAGGAAGAATATGGTTTCTAAAGGATCACTTAACTTATTTAATTACTTGTAAATCTCAACACATGAGCGAAAATGGGTCTTAAGATGAAGAATTTTTCTTCCCTCTTTTTTCTTTCTCTTACATGCCTATTAGAGAGGAGAATTTAACCGAGTACTCTCAGTCTCTCTAAGACTCACTAGTGTATAGAGTGTGTAACACCCAAGAAATTTCTAGTGTATAATTGAAGAATGTTTTCAATATCACAAGGATTTTTGTCAAATCCAAATTTTATGACAAATATTCTTGCAATGACTATTTAAAGACATTAAGATGAAGGTT
Organism: Artocarpus hirsutus; assembly: GCA_946598075.1. Taxonomy (NCBI): domain Eukaryota; kingdom Viridiplantae; phylum Streptophyta; class Magnoliopsida; order Rosales; family Moraceae; genus Artocarpus; species Artocarpus hirsutus. The sequence continues at coordinate 9,520 of CAMOHE010029462.1, read as the reverse complement.
ATATGATGAATGGGTGAAGGTAAAGCTAGAAGTAAAATGTGGAAGAATATGCCATATTCATGAAGTAAAAGATTAGATGAGGATGCGATTTTCGATTCATGATGCTTGAATGAGAAATATTTGCATTTGTTATGCTTAATATTCAAGTATTAAGTTATGACTATGGTATGTTTAGCATTTGATATGCTTACTAAAGTTTACAATAAGATAAATTAAAGATATTAATTGAGTGTCGTACTGGCCTGCTTGATATAAGGTTTACATGTTATGTTAAAGTTATGATCTCATTGTTTAATGGTCTTAAATCTTCCATAAGGGAAACATTATGTCATGTTAAAGTTATGATCTCATGACTGATGATGTTTATATATACACTTAAGACCACAAGCTTAAGAAATGATAAGAATAATGACAAATATATGCATAATGAAGCATAAATGGAATCATATAAAGTGTCTTTGCTTGTATTTCGTTATGAGAAAAGATTTATGAAAAACATTTTATAAAAAGGATTTTACGAGAAAGTTTTTATGAAATGTTTTACGAGAATGGTTTTATGAAAATGTTTATGTGAGAAATATTTTGCGAGATATGTTTGAGCTTACTAAGTGAGACTTCATCAAAATTCCTTCATACTATAAGAAATAAAGCATAAAGAACTATGAATGTTTTATGGGTTTGGCAAGGCGGTGAAACATATGCGAAGATTGAGTTATGAATACTACTACGATTGTTTTTCTCTATAGTAAAACTCTGTAACTATTAAAGTATGAGTGTATGTTTTGAAATTATGATTCTTTTAAAGTTTATGTTGGAACAAAAGTTACAACAGTTTAAAGTATGATTTAAGAAAAAAAATTTACTCCGTATTTTCTTACTATAAATAATTCTTATTGTAGTAAATAAAGCATAAGGACACTATGAATGTTTCATGGGTTTGGCAAGGCGGTAAAATATATGCGAAGATTGAGTTATGGATATTGATACAGTTGTTTTCAACTGAAATAAAAAACTCTGTAATTATTAAAGTATGAGTATATGTTTTGAAATTATGACTCTTTTAAAGTTTATGTTGGAACAAAATTTATAATAGTTCAAAGTATGGTTTAAGAAAAAAAAATTACACCGTATTTTCTTACTAGTAAGTAAGATTAAAATTATGAAATGAAGTTTAAACAAGCTAAGTAACGACTCGAGATGCTGGGTCATCATAGAATGAATAGAGGAGACCTCTATTTATAGAACATGCAAAAGTCAATTGATTCTAGAAGTTTCCTCTATTTAGATTCAATATCAAATATTTTAATTAAATAATAGACACTATTTACTTTCTTTACATTGTGATAGGCACCAAACATAGATACCATATCTGTTAATGTGGCGCCAATAAGAGGAGAAAAAGAGAGAATATCTGTTTGTTACCCAATCTCATCTGTCTCCATATTCAACTTTCCATACTTGAATTAAATCACATTTATTCAATATTGGAAATTATTAATGTGGAAACTTGGTAAACACGCTTTGAAGTACACAAAGGACTTTCCCTTTACCCAAATGGTGCCATATACAGTGGTATCTACCCATTCTGTGTCTTCCAATATTAATTATTTCATTATTAAATAATCTAATTATTTAGTAATTATAAATTAATTCATAATTAATTTATTATGAGTGAGCTTTAATTTAGTATTCCATAACTCTAAATTAATTATTTGAATTAGTAATTCACTTGTCCAAATAGTATTTGCAAGAATGGCGAAGGGATTAATGGACTCATAATTTTAAGCTCCAATAAAACCAATATATCAATTAAGCTCTTTAATTAATATATTACTGCTGCGTTAATTCTTGTACCCGCAAGTATACATGGTCGATTCAAGTAAAATAAATGATGAATTGAATATCATTTCTACAAAGATTGACTTTAATTAATCTGTTGTTAATTATTTCTTTCTTTTTTAATTAGCTATTTTTATATATTTTTTGAATTTTATTTTTACAAAATCAAAAGAGGGGTTTGAAATTTACTTAAAAGACCTAAAATAACAAAATTCAATGAATAAAAGAAAACAATTAAAATTAGAATGCAAAATAAATGATGATTAAAATGCAAATTAAAAAAATGTAAAACTCGATTAAAAGGAAAATTAAATGACAATAACAAAATTAAATTAACAAAATTCAAATTATAACAACAATTGCAAATAAATAAAGTAAGCAAAAATGATAAAACTAGTTAAAAGTTTATTCTCTACCATTAGTCAATAATTTTGCAGTAATCATAGAACTATTTTTAATTTTTCTGTTGAAATTACTGATCGTAAATAGCAACGAGCTCTATTATCTGATCTTTCCTTACTTTGTAGTTTACCAAAAACAAGCTTTTTACTAAATTTTTTTCCATTAAATAACCTAGAACAAGCTCTCTGCATTTAATCCAACGGAAGCATTAAGTTGAGAAAGATAGGTTGATCTAAGCAATAAACTCACAAGCTCGGCTCATTCAACTTAGGTTATATTTCACATCACAATTAAACAAATATCTCCCGCAATTGTAGATCATAATTTGCTACTAGTGCATCGCACTTTCTAAAAGAGTAGGTGAATAATTCCGCCACATTTTTTCAATTGGGGGAGCAGTTGAATATAATTGAGCCTAGTTTAGCATTTCGAGATTAATATATATATATATATATATATATTTATATATATTTTCTTCCTTTCTTCCTTCCGTTGGAGTGTGAATTTGGGTTTAGGTTCTTGTGCATCGCGGCTCAAGGGAAGGCAAGAATGGCACGATTCAAGCTGTGAAATAAGTGCTCTCATGGGTGGAATTTGAAGCACATGTTGTGGGTCAATTAGGCGAACCTATGCCGTTGACTTGGTCTTCAGCCAGCATTTCGACAGACAAGATTGGAGGTGCATGTGAGCTCGCTTTAGCTAATTAGATGCATCTAAGAGCCTCTACAATCACCCATGTGGAGTAGAACCCAGGTGTTGCGGCTTGGCTTGATGGCTTGGGTTGGACACAACTCCAGGCACACAGAAGGCTTGCTCGGCTTGACTCCTAGTGGCAGCTCGGCTTGATTTTCGCCTTCTCAAAAATAGCTACCTAATATTTCCCCAAATTAATTCTTTCACCCCAAAGTTGATTTTCTTGTCATTTTTTCTTTCATTTCTACCCCCTGATTCAAATATTCGCACTAATTAGCCCAGCAAAATTTTTTCTTTTACAAAATAAAAATCATTAACAATAAGTAAATATTATGAAACACACATTTAACAGAAAAACTGAACTAAAATTAAAAGCAATCTTCAAAATAAAAATAAAGATGAAAATCAAAATAAAAACTTGATTAAACTTAATATTTTACAAAAATAAAATAATCAACACTTAAAAACACTTCTAAAAATTACAAAAAATATAATTAAACAATTAAAACCTAGAATTAATGTATTTTACAAAAAACACACTAAAATACTGAAGACACACAAAATGCTTAATTAGAGGCAAATAAAATGTTAAATAGATTATTTCGAACTCATGAACATGTATAATTTTACGTGTTATGAACTACTCTTTTATTAATTTTAATGTAACTTTACTAAATACTTAGAATTGCACTCTTAAAATTATGGATATTTAATTACTCATTTCTTAGAGTTGTTTATGTGATATAGCCATTACATATAAGTCGATCCTTTATAAATAATTCATAATTTTAGCTAGGTAATATCCATTAACCTCTCTAATTACTTATTGATCCTTGAGAGCCATTGATTCTGTAATGAATAATAAATTCATAAACTTAATCATGAATTGAGCACTTATTATTCAAGGCCTGAATCAATACTCAATAAAATTATTTATTTGCTTCTCGTTAGAGAAGAAATGGATTCCGTCTTGTAATATTAACATTCTCGGCTACTTACTTTATTATGCCTCAAAAATAAAGAATAGAATTAGATTCTTAAATCCGTACCGAGTAAACCTTTATGTCATGTTTCGAATGCATTAGAACTAATTTGAATAAGTTCGATTTTGGTTTGAACTTAGATTGCTCGAAACAAGCTTAACTTGGAATCTAGTTTTTTGTCACGGCGGTCGACCACGGTCCACATACCATGGTTGACTGCATCTAAAAAATGGCTGTTTCATCCATTTGAGCCTTTTCCACTTGATTTTGTAATTAAGATTGATTTTTACCTATTTTATGACCAGAAATGATGTGAAATGTGTTTTAAATATGCTTGTATCTAACTTGTATGATTATTAGTTTTAAAATCATAAAAGCCATACTAAGAACCATGGATAACATACTAATTTGTTACTTAAATATAGACTTTAGTATTGTATGCTAATATTACAGATGTTGGCAAGATCAGTCGCTGTTTTTGGGAGCTAACATTTAGCTATTTAGAACAAAGTTGCGAGGGGTGTTGTGTTGCTTAATTTAAGGTGAGATTTCTACCCCTTCTTGTGAGCCATGTTTTAAAGCATCTTTGGCCATGTGAATACCTCTTAAATTGTTTTAAGAATTATATTATACGTTTACGCTTTATTTAGTATTTAACTATGGGTGTTCTTATTAAAGAATTACAAGAAGTAGAAGAAGCATGGTACTAGCATACACCGAGCTGCTTAGTTTATATATATATATACCCCTCCGATATGCTCTATTGGAACGTTGTCCTTTTATTTTAGAGCCTTCAGAGTTTAGGTCACGAAGAAGGAGTCCTAGAGGCAGGTCCCGAAAACCGGGTCTAGGTCACTTTGGTATTATTTTTCAGGTGCTCTATGTATATATTATATTCATTTATGATTTAAGCTAAATCATATGTTGTTGATTGTAGGTGAGTTATATTCTGTAATTGATTCTGTTATTTAAGACAACGTGTCTTATGAAATGTATAATTTAAATTTTAAATTGATAATCTTACTAAGCTGTTTGCTTAAAGTTTTCTTATTTTCAAATATTCTCCCTCAGTATGGTGCGGTTTTATATGCTTTAAGACGGCAAAAACAGGTTGATGATCATATTCGTGAGTAATTGGCTTAAGTATGCAGTTGTACATTGGTATTCTTCTTTTGTAGGTGGTTCTTATGGGTATGTGTTACTTAGTCTTTCACTAATATGTTTATCGTATCTTGTTTTGTTTGAACACCGTCCCATCTTTAGTTTTAACTAAACTGTAAAATTTATTGGGTGGGTATGTAATTTTACATATTATTATTATTTTAATTTTGAAACTCCAGAGCGCGCATGTTAATCATAATTTTGTTGAATCCTTTTTTCAATTCAAAAATTATGATTCATTTTATTGAATTTAACTTAATTTTTGATATTTTATTAATTAAATTTTAATTAATTCTTTTAACTAAATTGCCCGGTTTGTTTGGGTCGTGACAATAACTCTCAGAGGGCCAATAAGTCATGACATAAATCCGTAAAGAAGATAAGTCTTCGAACCTTTCTTCAGGCTAAGTTATTTTCCTACTAATAAATGTGATGTATTAATCTTCAAATTTCCAAGTCAAGCGTCAACGGTGGGAGAAGAATCATTTTCTGAGGTCTTACCACATTTATGGAGCTTAGGCTTACTTCTTGTCAATATCTTAGCGCTGTTTTGTTTTATGTTTTCTTGGATCTAATGGACTTAAATTTAGATTCGAGTATTAAGAATTATTTAGACATGTATTTGTTTCTTCAAAAATCTGAATCAAATGAGTATCAATAAGCTAAGTTTTTAGAGTTTTGAGCCTCCCTAAACTCTTGATATTTGGATATCTTTGCTACAGTAAAAGTTAAAATTTTTTCTTCTATATTTGAGAAAAAAAATCATAACTTCTTCATTTGGTATCCAATTGAGATGATTCTCTTTTCATTATGTTCTTAGTGAAGAGAGAAATAAATATCCATATTGCATATTTTTTTAGGATTATTAGCATTAAGATTTTATTAGATATGTTTAAAAATAAAAAATAATTTTTACTACCTCTTCAAACACAAATTCTAATTTTATTCGAAACTCAGATTAAAACTTAAATGCATATCCAAATGCCAATTCGGATAACAATTCAAATCACTAACTCAAATCCTAATTCAAATCACACAACTCAAATTAAATTATGAATCTATTTACCAAATGGGCCCTTAATGTTTGCTGCCTCCTTTTCCTATATTTTCTAGTTGAAAAATGTTAATGCACTTGTAAAATTATCAGAACTGGACCTAGAAATAGAATTCGAGAACTACATTCTGCTTCCTAAGTTTTACGTTTATGTACAGTTTAATTGCAAGATGACGCAAGTTAATTAATTTTACAGAGCTGAAATTTTCTTTTAAGGATTTATTCTATGAACAAATTAGTCATTTTTAATGCCGAAACCATCAGTTTAAGAATTTAAAGATAAACAACTTCTGTTTCGGAAACTGAATCGGCGCGTAGCCGCCAAGTAGATTATGAAGCAATTCATTATTTTTTATTATTGCAATATGATTCTCCCAAATTACTATGCCCTAAACTAATATCATTCATGAGTTTTTTTTTTTTTTAATAAGAAAAGAAGAAGAAAACATTTCCCTCATTATGTTCTGATTTGTGGCACGTCCTGTAGAATGTTAAAGATATATCTTTATAAAATTCACTGTTTCACGGACAGAATAAAAAGGCAAAAAAAAAAAAAAAAAGAAAGAAAAGAACAAAAGAAAAAAGTGTTAATTTTATTCTTGGCCTTTGAACTATGTAACTTGTTCTATTTTGATCCATAAACTTTAAAATGTATCAAATCACAACTCTAAACTTTTCATTTTATATTATTTTGGCCATTCCATTACTAAATCCATTAAATATTAATGAAATTAAGCCAATAATTTCACTTTTACCCTATAAACTATGCAACTTGTCTTATTTTGATTATGAACTTTAAATATAACAAATCACAACTTGAAACTATGAAACTTGTCCTATTTTAGTCATTCAATTACTAATCAGTCAAATATTTAACAGATTTAATAATAAAATGATTAAAATGAAACAAGTTTCATAGTTTAAGGTGTGATATGTTATAGTTTAAAATTTATGGGGTTAAAATAGGATAAGTTGCATATTTTAATGGCTCAAAGTAAAATTATTGGTTCAATGCCACTAATATCTAAGGAAGGGACAAAATCAGACAGTTGAATAGTTTAAGGATATGATTTATTATAATTTAAATGTATGATTTGCTACTATTTAAATTTGGAGACTGGAATAAGTCAAGTTGTATAGCTTAAGAATAAAAAATAAAAGTAATCAAAAAAATTCAAATAAACAAAAAAATAAAGGGAGAAAAAAAAGAAGACAAGTCAAATCGGTTAACATAAAAGGTTGTGTGTATAAAACCCATCCCATTTAATCAAAACCTTCTCTACACAACTTTCTTCTAAATTAGCGCTGCTTACTTTGCAGTACTTATCCTCTCTCTGCCAAAATGAAAGGAGTGATTTACCTGCAGAATCATTTCCTCATGTTTTACCTCATCTTTTCTTTTTCTGCTGTCACCCATGCTCTGAACACTTCTTCTACTTCCTCCACAATAAGATGCCTTCCTCACCAAAGCTCTGCTTTGCTGCAACTAAAGCAAGAGTTTGTGCTTAAAAACCTCACTTTCATTAATCAGTTTGGTTTTTATGGTCCTAGCCGTGTTATTTCTTCTCCAAAGATGAAGCTCTGGAAGGCAGGAACGGATTGCTGCGAGTGGGATGGTGTTGCATGCAACACGAAAACAGGACATGTAGTAAAGCTTGACCTCAGCAGCAGTGGTCTCGTAGGACCCCTGCTTCCCAATAGCAGCCTCTTCAATTTGCATCAACTTCGACGACTCAACCTTGCCATCAACAACTTCACTTTTTCTCAAATTCCATCAACCTTTGGTCGACTTTTGAGGTTAACCCATCTTAATCTCTCTCATTCTGTGTTTTCTGGCCGAATTCCATCTGAAATTACGTGGATAAACAGCTTGGTTTCTCTTGATCTCTCTTCTTACATGGTTGGTTATACTGATGAAGGAGAACCTATAGGTCTTTTGTATCTGAGAATGACAACACTTGCCCAAAACATGACGAACTTGAGAGAACTTCACCTCAACTTTGTGAATCTTTCCTCATCACTTCCTGATCAATTCTTGGCAAACTTGTCTTCCTTGACATCTCTCTCGCTTTCTGGCTGCAATTTGCATGGCATGTTTCCTAAAGATATTTTTCTGCTGCCAAATATAACAATCATCGATGTGTCTATTAATACCAACCTCACCGGTTTTCTTCCGGAATTTCATTATGGCAGCAACCTAAAATCATTGATTCTTTATGGTACAAACTTCTATGGAACACTACCAGATTCCATAGGGAATATGAAGTCCTTGATTGTTTTAGACCTCTTGGCTTGTAATTTTTCAGGGGCTATTCCTTCCACAGTTGGGAATCTTTCCCAGCTCACAACTCTGTACCTCTCTTTTAACAACTTTAACGGCCAGCTTCCATCTGCGTTGGGAAATCTTTTGAGACTCACAACTCTTGAATTGTCAAGAAACAACTTTACCGGCCAGCTTCCATCTACTTTGGTAAACCTTTCTCAACTCACAAATCTTGACTTGTCAGAAAACAACTTTATCAACCAGCTTTCATCATCCAAATTGCCGGATTTTTCATTGGATGGACACAATTTATATGGACAAATTCCCACGTTGATATCCAACTTGAAAAACCTGGAAAGACTTTCCCTTGCATCAAATAACTTTACTGGGACGTTTGAGTTGGACATGATCTTCCCAGAGCACAGTAAGATTTGGTATCTTGATCTTTCACATAATAGGGATATATCTCTTCAAATAAAAGGTACGAGTTCCACTCTTCCCAAGTTTAATGATTTATATCTCTCTTCATGTTGTATTAGCAAAAAGTTTCCAGAGTTTTTGAGGACCCAAGATGAACTAAGTTATTTAGATATATCCAACAACCAAATTGAAGGCAAGATTCCTAGTTGGTTCCTGAACATAGGTATTGAAACCTTGTACTACCTAAACCTTTCTCACAACTCCTTCAGCCGTTGGGAAAAGGATGGAAATATTATTCTTCCATGGAAAAACTTGCACGTGCTAGATTTACGTTCCAATATGTTGCAAGGTCCACTAATGGTACCACCGTTCTCCATACAATATTTCCTTGTCTCGGAAAATAAATTAACTGGAAGAATTCATCCATTATTCTGTAACTTGAGTGATCTTAGAGCTATTGATATGTCAAATAATATCTTGAACGGCACAATCCCGCAGTGTTTGGGTAGCTCCAGTCCTGATCTTTTAGTGTTGAGCACTAAAGGCAACAACTTCCACGGAAAGATACCTGAGATGTGTTTAGAGGGAAGCAATTTGGAAACACTGGACCTCAGTCACAACAAATTACAAGGGAAGGTTCCGCAATCTTTGATCAATTGTAGATCTTTAGAAGTTCTAAATCTTGGACACAATCAAATAGATGAT
>CAMOHE010029461.1:5584-24003 GCA_946598075.1 Artocarpus hirsutus | reverse complement strand
ACTTAATGCTACAAAATTATAATTACCCCTTTCATCCAATAGCTTTGCCCTTATTTTTGTATGTTATTCATATGACGTCTCTATTGGAAAAGAATTTCTAGCTATGTCAGTGATGATTTTAATGAGTTGATACATTCATGTGATGTCTCTATTGAAAAAGAATTTCTAGCTATGTCAGTGATGATTTTAATGAGTTGATACATTCATGTGATGTCTCTATTGAAAAAGAATTTCTAGCCCTTTCATCCAATAGCTTTGCCCTTATTTTTGTATGTTATTCATATGACGTCTCTATTGGAAAAGAATTTCTAGCTATGTCAGTGATGATTTTAATGAGTTGATACATTCATGTGATGTCTCTATTGAAAAAGAATTTCTAGCTATGTCAGTGATGATTTTAATGAGTTGATACTTTGATCAAACCTCTTATTACAATGCTAAATAACCTGTCTTCATTATTTTCCTATCATACATTTTCTTCATGCATAAAATCAATTATTTCCTTTTTTTTTTAAAAGGAAAGATCAATTATTTCCTAATGCACTAGCAATGTATGATGTATGTGTGTGAGAGGTCATGTTGGTGTAGTCACCAATATATCATATAATTAATGGGGCAATATACATGTCATGCAGTTTTCTGGTATATAACAGCAACGGCAGCCAACATGGGCTCGCCTACTGCATCTAGCTCGTGCTCATCTAGCTAGGTTTTCTTTAGCCTACAACCATATATGTGAAATGGAAATGTCAGCTTAATCCACTACTAAAATATTTGCTTAAACCCTAGTAAGATTTAGTTAGGTCATCATATAGAAAATTTCGAGAAGGAGGCAACTAGCTTTAGCATATATTCCTATATGTATCACCAAAGGTGACATGAATGTTTATTGAAAACCTTACAGACATTATCTCTCAACAAGGAACATGTCATCTTAGGTCTACTGAATGTGTTAGAGATAAGGCTACGTGGGGCGTGATCCTAGGCTAACAGTCGCAAACCTTCACATTTAAGACCCTAAAAAAAAACCGCCCAATACTCGAAACTAGGACCACATACTCGTTACAAAAGTCGATTACCTCTAGCCCCCCACTTGGTGGTTAGCTTATTATTTAACTATATAATATGCAAATTGTCCTTTTCTTACACGAATCAGACCAAATTTGTGTAGACAATATCCTTAAGATTCTCGAGGCTATTATATATAATAAATGTTCAACGCCTAGACAAACTTGTCTCATTTTGGGAGTACTACACTATATTATAATCCTGCATAGATATTGACATAAATATTAAATACAAAGCCTGATCAGCCTTGTTTGTCGACCTTGAGATCAGTAGACGAGTTCAAAGAAGGCTAAAGATGCACAGTCTCAATCTGTCAAAGAGAGAACTTCCCTTCCTTGTGCAGGACTATTATAATAATATGATCATTTTTGTTGCAGTTTTAACTATTGGAGCTACATATTTCTTTTCAAAATCTTGGAGAAGGACCAGTAGTACTGAAAGAGCTTACATCCCTGGCAGATTGGGTTTACCTTTTATAGGTGAAACTGTTTCCTTTTTTTCAGCAACTAACAGTACAAAAGGATGCTACGAATTCGTCAGACTCCGACGACTCTGGTCAGTTTTATACTTTTATAATTTTTTGTTCATCTTTATAACTCGAGTACACATATTTGACTTCGGATTTTCTTCTTTCTTCCAAGTAAATTCTTGTACAATTTTCTTTCTATGAACTATCTCATAACTAAGTATCATGATAAATTTTTCTTGAATCACATAAGATTGCAAAACTTTTAATGACTTGTTGTCCTTGACCGCTATGAATACACACAAACACACGCACACGCATATATATGTACAATTTGCAAGATATTTATGCAAAGATGAACTCTCTGAAAAATTCATTTATGTTTCAGATGATTATGCCATATATATGCCAGCCTAGTTTTGTCTCACTTTTTGGTCGTATGTTCATGTGATATGATAAAACTTACAAGATCTTTATCACCAATGTTAATAAAACATTGATCGTTGTATCCATGATTTTCTCTCTTTTGCATCAAAGTTTGATGAGCAAAGTAGGGAATTATACACAAGGAGTCCTAAGCATCTATATCCACTTTATATTCTTTGTTCTTGTAACATATTTGTGGGGAAACTAAAATTTGTGTGAAAGCAGGCATGGGAAGTGGTTCAAGACAAGGATATTTGGCAAGACCCATGTGTTTGTTCCGAGTACAGAAGGTGCAAGAACGATATTTTCGAATGATTTTGTGCAGTTCAACAAAGGGTATGTGAAATCAATGGGGGATGCGGTAGGAGAGAAAAGCTTGCTCTGTGTGCCACATGAGAGCCATAAAAGGATCAGGCGTCTTCTGTCCGCTCCTTTCTCAATGAATTCTTTATCCGACTTTGTCCAAAAGTTTGATCAGATGTTATGCCAAAGGCTGAAGAAGTTAGACGAAGAGGGGAAAAGCTTTGTGGTTCTTGACTTCTGTATGAAGGTAAACACCTTTCTCAATACTATATTTACTATTATGAATTGATAACATTTACCATGTGCCAAAAAGTTGCATAGCCAATTTTTTCTGAAATTTTGATGCCACAGATGACATTCGACGCCATGTGCAACATGCTAATGAGTGTCACGGCTACGAAAAATCGAAAAGGACTGCACCGAAATCTCCGATGCAATGTTATCTTTTCCATTTATGATTCCAGGCACCAGATATTACAGAGGCATCAAGGTAAAAATTGAAATTAAAAATGTTACAGGCTGAACAAAAAGGCTAAAAATTTGTACAATATTTGGTCACATTTTCCATTATATATTTTCGACTAAACTTTCTCTCTTAATCTTTGACTCTAAGACCTGCCTAACATGTAAAAGCAGGCACGTGAACGTCTCATGGAAACTTTTAGAGAGATGATTGCTAGACGGAGGAGTGGAAAGGAGGCCCCAAAAGACTTCCTTCAGTCCATGATAGAGAAAGACTCATTGCCACCTGGCGAAAAGCTCGATGATTCAGAGCTTTTGGATAATCTATTGACGATGATAGTTGCAGGGCAGACCACCACGGCAGCGGCGATGATGTGGAGTGTCAAGTTTCTTGATGAAAACAGGGAAGCACGGGACAGGCTCAGGGTTAGTATGTCATGCATTACTTTTGTTGTCAAAGTGGTGTTTTTTGCAGAATCTAGAGTCTAATGCCTATGAAAGAAATGTCTTGTAAGCATAAATTATGCTTTCAGCTTAATGCTTTTTAACCATTTGCCAATTTATTCAAAAGGGTCATTGAGTTGGTTGGTGAGTTGAAAGGGACTATTTTCCACTTTTGTACTGTAGCAAACCATAAAACATCATGCTGTTACTCATTCTGGTACTGATTCCCCACCATTCAGGAAAGGGGCTGTAAAAAGAAAGAAAAAAAGAATCATTTTCAGTTCAGAATATTTCACAAAAGTACATTTTCTCTTCTGCCAAATGCCAAGTCGTGGATGCTTTTTAGCCGGAAAAATCCTTTTTATCCTCGCATGTTAGACTAGAGCCTACAGTTTTATGGGTAGCGTTACAACATTTATATGGTGTGCAACATAAATAGGATTGCTCTTCTAGCCACAACATTTATATGGTGCAATATTCAACAGCATTTATTTGTTACAATAGGAAGGTCAAAGTTCACTTTATGATTGAAATGACTAATCTTGGTAGGAAATACATTGCAGGAAGAACAGACGTCAATAGCAAGAAATAAGCCACTTGGAGCCTCACTAACACTTGAAGATATTACCAAAATGTCCTACGGTTCCAAGGTTGGAAAATCTAAAAATTAAGCAGAATTGCTACATAAAGATGAAAAATCTACATGCCCTTTTGCTCCATTTTTGTTTATAAAGTTTTTCATCTTTTGATCTGTAATGAACCAGTACCGGTGGGTCTAATCTTAATGGATCATGCGTATAGTGTTGATATCTCATGATTCTACTTCACGTGTCTAACAGGTTATCAAAGAAACTTTGAGAATGTCAAATGTCTTATTGTGGTTCCCTCGTGTTGCAATTGGTGACTGCAAAATAGAAGGCAAGTATAGTCAGGGACGGAGTCACATATAGACGAGGGTAGATGACTACCCTTAAACTTTTTCCTCTTATAATTTTTGTATATGAAATCGTATAAAAATTATATTCAATACTCCTAAAATTATTTTTCGCCCCCTTAAAATTGTATTTTATCCTGCTGAAATCAATTTTGTCCCTCGCCTCATTAATTCAGTCACATCTCCTCCTCATTAATTTTTCTGGTTTCACCCTGAGTATAGCCATGAATTCCTCCAGTTGGTTTCACCCTGAGTATAGCCATGAATTCCTCCAGTTTGAATCCAGTCATAAAACATCTTTTTGTTTCAAATCTTTTTCTCCTCAAGCAGACAAAGCAATTTTTTTTTTTTGTTTCCTCAATTATGGATGAATGGCAGGTTATGAAATAAGGAAAGGATGGCATGTGAACGTTGATGCAACTTGTATACATTATGACCCAGATTTGTATCCAGAACCCATGCAATTCAACCCATCGAGATTTGATGTAATAAGCTCTCTACCCAACTGTTCATTTTTGTTGAGATTATTTTCATGCCCTGTATTATGTATCCTAATTCAACATGCCTCTCGAATTTTGAAAATCATTTCACCCCGTAAGTATGCAAAGTGATTCAAAAAACTTTTAAACTATTATAATTTGGAAAACACTCTCTAAACTATTGATTTTGTTTCATCTTGCACCCTGATATAAAATCAATAGCGCAGGAGCAAGTTGACTTAAAATAGTTTGGGGGCATATATAGAACTAGTGTCACGTTATCATCTTGTTTAATATTATAAACAAAAAAGTTATTTTTAAATTTGGGTACTTAGTTGGGGAGAATAAAGTTAACCCTTTTTAAAATTCAAGGATTATGTTGAACAAGGATACGTAATTGGAGTAGCATTTACGAAATCAATTGTGTTTGTCTTTGGACTAGGATGGGTGACAATGTTTGTCCCACGGTTTTATCTTTCTTCAGGAAATGCAAAAGCCATATAGTTTCATTCCTTTTGGGTCAGGACCAAGGACATGCTTAGGAATAAACATGGCCAAAGTGACAATGTTGGTCTTTTTGCATCGTCTGACTAGTGGATACAAGTGAGTTCAATCATGCAAAAACTTAAAATAGAAACTTTTTGAACTGAAAATTATAACTTGTAAAAGTTTCACACTGTAACTTATTTTTTCTGATCATTTTAACATGTGAGATCTTTATATTATACAAGCAAAAAGTTTTTTTTAGAACTGATTTTACCAAATACTTGGTCGCTAACCGTCTAGTTTTCTACTGTGACTGATAAAACTCTTCCATGATTTTACAGGTGGACGGTTGATGATCTAGACGCTAGCTTAGAAAAGAAGGCACACATTCCCAGACTGAGGAGTGGCTGTCCCATAACCTTGATGCCCTTGCAAGATGGCAGATAGCCTATAACGAATAATATACACAAGGAAGTTGCTCTCGGTCAGACATAGATTGAGCTTTTTTCCTTTCCTGCTCTGAACTTTGTTTTTCACTTCATCTCGTATAATATCATGTAACATGATAGTAAACTAGGGGGGGGCGAGATTTGTGAAAAATAAGTCGTCAGTTCACTCCAATGCTACATGTAAGATATTTATTATTCACGAAATGAATGACATGCGATCATATGAAAATTGATACATCTCTGAGACAACAACAACGAAAAGACATCAAAGTTGATAAAAACAGCTTCATGTTGCCTTGCCTTGTTGCGTATTAAGAGAGAGAGGGAGGAGAGAGAAACAAATACAACATAGTTTTCATGGCATAGATCCGGGCTCGTTGATATACAGAGACTTAAAAATTCAGTTGATTGGAATTGATTTATATTGTTGGATAGTGGAAGTTATAGCCTGTTCAACTGGTAGCCTTTCCATACTTGATGCGCCGTAAAACCCGTGAACTCCGGTTGTGCTCTTCAGTATAAATTCTGCCTCTTTAGGACCAGAAATGGGACCTGAAAGTTGCATTATAAAATCAAATGTCAGATTATTTTGATCGACATCAGAAACCTAAATCGAGCCTTTAAAAGCTGTTGAGTGGTGAAATAGAAAAAGACCGCATATAAATACAATTGGAGGGAATTAAAAGGAAAGCTTCCAATTGGAAAAGGATTCAAAGATGATACCTCCATGGCAAAGTACGATGGCGTTGGGATTGATCTTGAGCGCAGCATCTGCGATTTCTTGTACGCGAACTACACTTTCTTCCAATGAGACTGCTGTTTTTGCACCTATAGAGCCAGAAGTGGTTAGCCCCATATGGGCCACTACGATATCGGCCCCAGCTTTTGCCATTTCTACAGCTTCGTCTTGGTTGAAAGCATATGGAGTTGTCAAAAGACCCATCTTATGTGCTTTCCCAATCATCTCAACCTCCAAGCTGATAATTAGAATAAGAAAAATTAAAGCATAAATTACTAGTACTATGATAGTCCAGGAAAAATTGCTCATTTTGAAACATATAATTCTTAGAAGGCCTACCCATATCCCATTCCAGTTTCTTCAAGATTTTGCCTAAAATTACCATCAAAGAGCCCAACAGTTGGAAAATTTTGCACCCCAGCAAATCCAATTGACTCCACCTGCTTCAGGAAGAAATCCATTCGGCGAAAAGGATCGGTACCACAGACACCAGCAAGAACTGGTACCTTCTTCACCACCTATATTTATTTGTAAGTTCCAAATCAGGGGAAACAATCCGTCAAAGAACGAAACAAAGCAAGCAGCAAGTTGAGACTTACAGGCAACACTTCATTTGCCATGTCAAGTACCACGGCATTTGCATCAGCAAAAGGCAACAAGCCTGCTAATGAACCCCTTCCTGCCATGCGAAATCGCCCAGAATTGTATATGACTATTAGATCAACGCCACCAGCTTCCGCAAACTTGGCAGATATGCCTGTCCCCGCACCAGCCCCTATGATTGGCAGCCCTTTATTGATCTGATCTTTGAGTTGCTGCAAAATTGCCTGAGTTCTTTGTAAAGTTTCTGTTATAAAAGAAACATTTTTACAAGTTAGACCTTAGTCTACAGTGACAGTAAAATCTCCAAATTAGCAGAAAAAAGTACAATGCCTGGAGTTGCTTTCTACTATAGTAGCCAAGCAGATGCGTTTAAAATACAACCTGGCCTTGCATCTGGAAAGTCTCTTGGGCTTCGAACGATGGTACCATTACGTTTTGAGGCACCATTTTTATGAACATCTTGTTTGGATTCAGTAATACTATTTTTCAAAGAGCTGGAATCCGTGGAATTTCTCGTACTAATTTCCAAAAATGAGTCCACCAATGCATTTGCAAACTCAGGATCATTAATATGATAAGGGTATACATTTACCTATTAAAATCGCACAATTGCATGGCATATTAGTGTGATCATGTCCATGAAACCTGTAAAGGCCAAAATTTGGGCTGTTATGCAAAAAATCCAAGAGGCAATACCTGCCGATCTTCATCCGTCGGAATCAGCCTCTGTAGTTCATCTATAAGAGCAGTCGTGGCCTCAGGATCATAAAAGGGCATTCCTGGTGCATCCAAAGCGGATACACCCTTTTTTGGTAGGCAAACACAGAACTTAGAAGACGACTTAAGTTTTGATGCAATGAAACTAGCAAATTTCTTATTCTCGTCAACCGTGGTTCGCATGAGTGAAACCTGGATTCTCAGAAACCAAATTAACCATACAAAGGCCATCCAAAATCATAACGGCTACACAATCTTGTGCACCACCAAGAAACCAAGTGTACTTTAATGCAAAAGTATATGCAAGGACAACGTAAATCAAGTCTACATGTATGAATATAGCAAATTTCTTGTTCATATTGGCCATGGTTAGCGTGAGCGAAATCTGGAACGAAAGAAACCGAATCAATTTCATAAAGGGCATCGGAAATTGGAATGTGATACAATCTTTTGGAGCACCAAGAAGCCAAAAGTACTCCAATACAAAACAATATGCAAGGACAACATAAAGCAAGTCTATATACTGTGAAGCTAGCAAATTTCTTGTTCTCGTCGACCATAATTTGCATGAGTGAAATCTGGACTGGAAGCAACCAAATCAATTTCATACAAAGAACTTTCAAAACCGAAAAGGCAACACAATCTTTTGCATCATCATGAAACCGAAAGCATTTCCATGCAAAAGTATACGCAAGAACAAAATAAAGCTAACAGAACAAAAAGGGGCTGCAGAGACTTATCACCTGCTTATTATGTTCATAAATCTTTCTGTGCTGGAAATCAGAAGGTATCGTATCTTTAGGTCCAAAGTTTACCATATCCAAAGCACCCACACTGAGAACTAAAGGAACCCTTTTCTCTATAATGACATCAAAGCGAGAACTGTCACAAGCCATGACACCTCCAACTACGTAGTCTGCAACCTCTGTTGTAGTTATATCCAAAACACCCTGATACTCAAACCGCATTTAAACTGTGGTGTCAAAAAAGAGAGAAAAAAAAAAACTGCAAACTTTATCCTGAACTCGTCCCACCTTGGACTGGTAAGTAATAGCTATTGAGTACCTGTATCTATATATTCCTTTATAGAGAAATCGCACAATTGATACCATTTTTACATAGCAAATTCTGATTAATTCATAACTGTGATGTTTGGAACACTGCAACAATTCAAATTTTGTGCGAGGAAACACTCAAGCAAAATTGGTTTTAACTGAAATTTTTGGTTCGAACCGGTGAATCAAACGTCACAGAATATTCAAATTTTCTATTGTAAACACGTTCACGTCAACTCAGAAGAACTACCAAACAGAACAAGATTCATAATTAGAGACTGAAAGCGGAAAAAAGAAATTACCTTTACAAATCCCTCTCCAACCAGAGACTCCATGGCTCTCCCTCCAACTCCAGTGGCATGGAAAACCAGAGTCTCGTAGCCTTCTTTGACCAGCCTCTCTCTCACAGCATTCACACACGGAGTTGTGACACCAAACATGGTCAATCCAACCGTGAATTTCTCATCGCTGCCACGAGATTCTCTTTCTCTCGCTAGCCTTCCGATCACCATTCCAGCGAAAGCAGCTCCAGCGTTCGACAGAACAACTCGACTCACACTGTTGATCCCGCAAATATCGACGATCGATGGAAAAAGGACCAAATCTGACGTTCCGATATAGCCTTCTGTCTGGCCGCTCGCGACGGTGGAGACGATGAGCTTAGGGATTCCGATTGGGAGCGACCTCAGGGCGTTGGAGATCAGCGATGTCCCTCCGCTGCCTCCGAGACCGATCGCACCAACAACAACTCCGTTTTCATTCTCTCTCTTCAGAAAATCCTCGAGAGCTTTGCTCATGACAGCAATGGCTTCGCCTCTGTCGTCGGGAAGCCAAATCGGAGCTTCATCCGTCGACTCGTCATGACAATGGAAGATCTCCTTCCTCGTAACGAACGCGAAATCACCGAATCTCTCGGTCTCGGCCTCCGTTTCGCTCGTCGAGACGTCGACGACGGCGACTTCAACATTCGTAGAGGAGCTCCCGGAGAAACTCTTGAGGTTCGACCGGACGGCGTCGGAGAGGAACTTCAGCTCCTCGTGCTTGGTATCGGCGGTTCCAATGCAGAAAACTCGGTGAGTTTTGGGCATTTTCGGCTTACAGAATGACAGTGTACTGAGTCGGAGCTTCCGAGTTGAGTACAAAGATTTGCTGTTGTGTTTTCTTTGACAATTTTTGTTTCGTTTTTGTTTTTTGTTTTTGTTTTTTTTTTTCTTTGGGAAAAAGCTAGAGATGAGTGACTTTATGAATGAATTCATGGATTATAAACAGCGCCAAATATATCTCCCACCTGGCCGATGCCACTTGTAAGCCAATGATTGCCACGTGGCGGCTTCTGGTTCGCAAGAATTGGTGTCCTTAAATTTTGGTTATTTGTTTTTGCTTCAATCTTACGTCAGGACGGTTACGCAAGGACGGTTGTTCGATGTGCTTTTCACCAAATGGGCGCCGTTTAAACCATAGATTGCAAGGTTATATTCATGACTGAAAATGTGCCAAACACTCTATAGTCTGCTCATTAATTGAAAGCTAATTACGCCACTGCATCTTATCTACATAAATAAAATTACAATAATACCCCTGTTGGTTTTGTTAAAGGGTCTTTTCACCAAACGGGCACCGTTTAAACCATAGATTGCAAGGTTATATTCATAACTGAAATGTGCCAAACACCCAATATAGTCTGCTCTTTAATTGAAAGTTAATTACGTCAAAGCGTCTTATCTATATAAATAAAATTACAAAAATACCCTTATTGGTTTTGATAATGGGTGTTTGGAAGAGTGGTGAGAATCGTTAGTTAGAACCACTTTTACTGTAGTATGTGAGAGCTTTATACTGTAGTAATTTTTTTTATTGTTACTATAGCATATGAAAACTTTACACTATTAATAATTGAGCCAACCAAATAGCAGGTTAATGTTGATCAAACTTACTGTTAAAATTTAAAAAAAATGCAAAAATGCCTTTTCATGGATAAAAAAACGTTTTTAGCTTTATGTATTATTAAAAATGAAATTTTTATCCTTATTTTGCGTTTAAAAATAGAGTTTAATTAATTTTTACATACTTAATAACTATAATTTTTGTTTCCATGAAAAGAAAATTTTCTTCCTTGATACTTTTTTTTTTCCAAATTTTCAAAAATTTAAAATATGTTTTTCTTTTTAAATCAATAATTTTGAGCATTCAAAATCTCACTTAGTTAGTTAATTATCATTTTCTATTTTTCCTTAAAGATTAAAAACATATATGGCTATACATATCTTATAAATGATAAAATTCTAAATTAAAAACATGTAATTATAGACTCAAGTTTTTCGACGAGGTTGGGTTGCCTGTGGCAAGGTGGCTGATGGGGGAGGCGCTGCAACGAAACAGGGTCAACGGTGGCGCGACAGGCAACGGGGATTGGGATGCTCGGGGGTCACTGTTTGGCTGGTTATATTAGTTAGTTTTTTTTTAAAAAAAAAATTTTGGTCAATGGCTATGATTTGATGCTTTCACATCAACAAATGAGATTAAAATGAGTATTTTTCTTGTTTTAAATAAAAGACTAAGGAGGTTAATTTAAAAGGGTGTCAATGTCATTGGTGTCGGTCAATAAGGTTTTACTGTTAGTTAGATAAAACACAAGAAGTATTAGTACAATTTTACTCTAAATTGTGATTCAAATCATTTTTTTGATATAATATTGTCTCTCATAAAATTTGAACTAAAAAATAATACGAACCACAATATGGTTTCAACTATAATTGCCAAAAACCTGCTAAAATTTTCCAAATTAAAAAAAATGACATTACAATAATGTAAGAAGGGTATAATAATAATTGGAATAATAAAAGTTTTAAATTAGTTGGTAAGGTGGGTCATTTTTTATCTTAATTGTTATACAGAAACCAAATTAAAAAAAATGACATTATAATAATGCAAGAAGGGTATAATAACTATTGGAATAATAAAAGGTTTAAATTAGTTGGTAAAGTGGGTCATTTTTATCTTAGTTGTTATACAGAAAGCAAATTAAAAAAATGACATTATAATAATGTAAGAAGGTATAAGAATCATTGGAAAAATAAAAGTTTTAAATTAGTTGGTAAAGTGGGTCATTTTTTATCCTAACTGTTATACAGAAGGCAATATTAAAGTGTTTGATGAATGAGTTTGAATCTAAAATATGTTTAAATACTGTAGTATTTGAAAGCATAACATTATAATATATTTTTGTTCTATATTGTGGCAAGAGCTTTATATTATGTACAGTTTAAATTTATGGCAAATTTATTCGTCAAAATACAAGGTATGTTACATTTTTCACTTGCTTGAAATTCTTGTAATGTATTTAAAGCCTTTTTTTTAGCAATAAAAGTTGTTTTTTTTTTTTTTTGGGCCTTCAAAATACAAGGTATGTTACATTTTTCACTTGCTTGAAATTCTTGTAATGTATTTAAAGCCTTTTTTTTAGCAATAAAAGTTGTTTTTTTTTTTTTTTTGGGCCTTCAAATATATATATTTTCTTCAGGCAAAGCTGCATATAAAATTGCAGTTTAACTTTATGAAACATATTTTGTATCGATTGATCGTTTTTCATACTTTTGTGTCGTTATGATGAAAAAGGAAATCTGATTTGAAAATATTTTGTTTGTGTAGATTGATCCTTTAGATTGCTGCCTTGTTTGCATGAAAAAAGGGAACTGATGCTTGGCTGGGTTTGAGTTGGCTACCATCGCAAAGAACAGCCAACATGTCAGCGCGGTTTGATGGTTTTTCTTTTTGTTTGTTTTTTTCGAAGACTTTGTGCCACATCTATCGGCACTTTTGAGTGAGGAAGCAGTCAAACAATGATACAATCATCAAATGAAATTTACTATTTGATCCTTCTTGTTTGTCTTATTTTACCCTTTAAAGTCACACTTCGGTATTGGTAGATAAACCAATGGATCAAAGGGAGATAGGGTGCAATTGGGTTCTTTATAAAAAAAAAAAAAAGAAAAAAAAAAGAAAAAAAAGTGGGTTCTTCAGGTTAAACTGGCAGTCAAGGGTATTCACAAATTGAAAGGATAGATTGTCATGAAGTGTTCACAATGGTTAGTAAGCAATACCTCAACAAGAGTTATTCTGACTATAACTACATTTCAAGATCTTGAACTGAGACAAGTAGATGTAAAGACAACTTTCTTACATGTTAGCCTGGAAGAGAAGATCTATGTGTCACACCTAGAAGGCTTTGAGGTTGGAGATCCAAAGGTACGTTTATTGGAAAGATCGAAAGGTATAAGAGATTTGTTGTCTTCATGATAAAGAACTTAAAGAGGTTACTGAATTCTGAGTTTGAAATGTAGGATTTAAGCCCAGCTAGAAAAAAAAAAAAAAAAATCCTTGGAATGTATGTCCACAATGATGAGAGTAAGTTCATTTTTTTAGGATGTTTAATTCACCAGTAGCAATTCAAATTCTGTAAAAGAAAATACCGTAATAAATCGGTTTGAATTAAAATTTTTACATATGTGTTTAAAAAATCAATTAAAACTTAAAGTTCAAACTTAAACATTATAGTATGTGAAAACTTTACACTGTAATAAACTACGAGAGCAAGTTAAGTTAAAACTTGGATTCTCAAAAATAAAATTTTTACTGTTTAAACAGTGAACTGAATGCCACTTTACGGCTCAGCTACACTACTCGACCAGCGGAATCAATTTGGAATGCATAGTGCCCAGATTGTACGCACTCCAATTTGAGCCCATTTTAAACTAACTTGTCACGGGGAAATCTAACGACGTTTCAAATTTCAAATTTCTTTTAAAACCTATGAACCAAACCACCCCAGTAGCCTTCCGCCCCGTTGTTCGTTATCTTTCATTTTATCCCCGTTCATTTCTTCTGTACTTTAGGCTGTCGTGCTGTTTTCTTCCGTTTTGTTGTCGTTTCAAATAATTATTGTCAAGAATTTTCATGTTCTTTTTCTTGTCGTTGCGTCACAGCCTTTCAGGTGTTTGTCGCTTGAAGACTTTGTTGTCGTTTTTTTATTCTTAACTTCTTGGGGGGCTGTTGTTGTTGATGAAGAATTTTAGCGAGTGAAACACAATATATATATATATATATATGACAAAAAGTTTGGATGATAAATTATAGTTGTGTTAACGCCGACAGCAGGCATTAAAGCGTAAATCAAAAAGTTCCATATGTAAAAGATTATTTGGCAAGATCAGAACAAACGACATGAAAGCAGCACAATAATTAATATGACAGTATTTGGTTGGGGAAGACGAAAAAATCACTTCCACTTCTTGTACTTTCCACCATACATGCCATGCTTGCCAAACTTGCCATGCTTGCCAAACTTGCCGTCCTTGAACTTGCCACCATGGTGCTTGAATTTGCCATGATGCATGAAACCAGCGTGCGGCATGTGAGCACCGTGCGGCATGTGAGCACCGTGCGAAAGATGGTGAGCACCATAAGCGGCGGCTGCACCTGCAGCACCCCCAGCTATCAGTCCCCCTAAGCCACCACTGCTATGGCCTGAAAACAAAACGCCGCTACCGGATTAGAGAAAAGAACCAAAGAGAAAATCCATATGCAAACATAAGAAGTCGGAAAAAGCTTATCTAAGGGCCAAGGCATCATACAAAAAGGACAAAAACTACTGTTCTTTCCTCAGAACTCAGCCAAAACAAAACTAAAAGGATTCATGTGTAGCCACATTATGCACAAACATCTTGACCATAAAAAGGACCACACTTTCTTACAGTTATAAGTATGAAAAACTAAGCAATGCTCTTGGGATTGGAAAGCAAGAGCATCTTACTAACAAAGCCAATCACACAAAATTGCTTAGTCACAACCATAATTTGAATCCATAATTTGGTATCTAAGTTGCTAAGAATGATACCTGAGTGATGAGCAGATGATCCAGGATAACCGGCGGGTGGGTATCCGGAAGGAGGATAGCCTGCAGGAGGGTATCCTGCTGAAGGGTACCCATGTGGAGGGTAACCCTGGGGAGGAGGGGGGTATGCCCCAGAAGGGGGAGGGTACTGTCCAGGAGGATATTGTGCTGGAGGGTATCCAGGATATCCATGTCCATGGTGCCCAAAAAGCCCTTTGTCATGTTCATCATGTTTATCCTTCCCACCACCCATGTTCAACCTTCAGTCAAAACCTAAATAGAACTGCAATGGGGAAAATAATATAAAACTTTGTCACTATTTGAAATAGGGGAAAACATACATACAAGCAAACAAAACACAAATGCATAAAAGGGACAAAACATGTACAATGATCCTTTCACATAATTCTTGCATTGCAAAATAAGAATTTTTTTTTTTTTTTAATTTGACAAAATCAGACTTTCAGATAGTGGCAAAAGTCTGAATGACACTTGGGCCTACAATGATCATCAGATCTTTTTTATTATACAAAATCCGATTTTAAGATGGTGGGAAAAGTCTGAATAACACTTGGGCCTGTTTTTTTTTTTTTAAAATAAAAATACCCTCGTAGTTTTCTTACACTCTTAGATTTAAAAAATACCCCATTTTTGTTTCTCATGCACATTGATATCAAATGGAATTGATTGAAAAAGGGAAACAAAATCCAGAAAATAAGACGGACACATATTCTAGATATCCTGGATCAACAACAAAAACCAAAATATCGATGTTTTTAACGGCAATAAAAAGAAAATTGTTGCAGATCTCAAAAGATGCCACGTTTTGAAATTCATTGATACACCAAACGATGAATGAACATCGATATTTATAATAAAAATACAAAAACCTCCACAGATCCCACTTTTCCGAACAAATTCAGAGTCAACAACGAAAGGTCTACTGAAAATCAAAGCCAATCGCAAATTCATACAACAATCGGAGATCAGAGATCGACAGAAGAATGAAAACACAGAAAAGATTCACAGTTCAATCAGAAATTCAGAAACAAACGCCAAAAGGAAACAGAGAAGAGAATATACTCGCAACTCGAAAATTGTCAATCGTAAAACGCCAAGAGAGAGAGAAATTGTCTGGAGAAATTCTAGTGAGAGAAAGCGAAGAGAGGAAAATATCAGAGAGCCAGAGAGAGAAGGCAAAAATCATTAAATATGAAAGAAACGGGAAGGGAAGAGGAGGACAGAGGACAAGGAGGTGGGACGCGCCTACCGATTCTACGCCCTTTCGTAAGCGCGTTTTGGGTCCCAACGCGTAAAAGACGCGTGGCCCACCAAGGCATTGACGTTTTAACCGTGGGCGCCAAGAAAACTGACCGCTTCTGCTTTGCCCATCTGACGTGGGGAACACGTTGCCAAAATAAAATTATGGCCTGGTTGAGGAACCTCTTAGAGTACATGAAGCAACTTTGTTTCAAAGCGTAAAATTTTTACACGCCCAATTAGTCCAATTTTTAATTTTAAATGCATTATCCAACATATTCAAAATAGGCGAGAACGTAAAATTTCTATATGCTATAATAAATCTATTTTAATTTATTGTTTTAATTTCGTTATCAAACACATTTATTTTAAGAGAACTTTTAAGATAGTGGTCTTATTGGTGGAAATCGTTACTTTAACCGTTGAGATTAATTTTTCAACTACTTGATCTATGATTGTTCATATTAAAAATTTACAACGTACGAGACATATAGGTGCTTTTAATTATAAATTATTGCTTCTAATTATAAATTTAACCATTGAAAAGATAGTCTAAAGCTAAAATAATATAGTCTATCATGAGAATCAAAGTATTTATCGTACCATAAGAACTCTCTTATTCTAATAGAGTAAGATATGAAAAATTATACTATGCTTTTTTTTTATTCAGTTATATTTATATCAGAAATTATTGATATGATTCGTTCATCAAATTAAAGTGAATTAACTCTGATTCAAATCAATTTTCTTACAATGTTTTTTTTAAAAAGATTTGAATTGTAAAAATGTTTACCGTTCTAATTAGCAATTTGAACGTCTTCATATATTTCATACATTGTTTTTGTAACGTCTTCATATATTTCATACATTGTTTTTTGTAACGTGATTTTGGTATTTAATATACGAAAATATGCACTATTAATATGACCCTAACATTAAAAAGCTATTTTAATATTCTCTTTTACTCACCTTATTCCAAATCCAATACTGAGGGTGGGTATTATGTAGGGACCTCCTGACAACATTTGTGTGGACTAATGTTGGGTTGATCCCGCAAGGGTCTACTCCTCTTTCATAGGTGATGTGTCACATTGTTGTTGTTGTTGTATTTTTTTTTTTTCTTTTTTGTTTTGTCTAATAAGATTAAGGAGAGAGTTTATTGAAGACTTTATTAAAAAATTTAATGATCCTTTTTCTAGGAGAAAATGCAAACTTTGCAAGGAAGTGGGTTTCATGATGTTTTCGTTAGTAACATAAAAGCATTTGCCTCCACCAATCAAATTGCCCAACATAAGAATTTCAAAAACTAAACCTTAAGTTAGCAAATGTGATCATAGCATGGACAGCATCAAGAGCCAAATTTCAATTATGAGGACACAAATAATAAAATCTTATTTTCAATGCTAAATTTGACATATCTTATACTTAT
This sequence comes from Artocarpus hirsutus, assembly GCA_946598075.1. Classification (NCBI taxonomy): domain Eukaryota; kingdom Viridiplantae; phylum Streptophyta; class Magnoliopsida; order Rosales; family Moraceae; genus Artocarpus; species Artocarpus hirsutus. The sequence continues at coordinate 6,793 of CAMOHE010029461.1, read as the reverse complement.
AAGAGAATGAATTCAGTAAAAATAGAATACACCTTATGGTCGATCGATGGTTTTGTGCCACTTAAAACTCAAATCTATTTTACATTCAATCCATCTTTGTCCAAACAGCTTATAAAATGTTAGTGAATAACATTTATCAAAATTTAACATTTAATTGTTATTGATTGATTTGTTATTTTTTTTTCTTTAATAAGTACATAATTTGTAATTGTTAAATTATACAAAAATAAAAAAATATTTCACAATATCAAATTATAAATAATTATAAAATAGTAAAATATAACATTTGAAATAGGATGATGCATTAGAGCACGCTTACCCCAAAATACGTCATCGCTATGTTTTTTTTTTATGCGAAAAGTATATTTGTATTGACATTTTTATTAAAAATGTGTTTCCATCCATTCCCCAACAGAGGCATCTACGTTCAATTTTGACTTGCCAATGGGATTGCCAAGAGGCAAGGCCTAAGGGATTTGAATATAACTTTTGTGTTCCTAAATTCACTAATGAAAACACATGGCCAAATCAATTAAGATAGACCCAACTCTTTTTTCTCTCTTGGACAAACAAGTTTCTCTCAAAACTATATGAACCAAAGAAGCCCACTAAAATGCTAAAAAAAATTTAAGCACTTTAGTGAACTTGGTTTGATTTTAAACTTTTACACTATTGATTCGAATGCATTTCCTAAACGTCTTTATATTGAGACAAGACTATATGTAAGAGATTAGGTCGACAAAAGAGTTGCATTTGAAAGTACAAAGAGAGAACCCAAAAGGCGTGCATAACCAATCTTCGCCTTGCTACGACGTGACATGAAACAAGGAGATGATGGACAGATTCCGTCCATGGCACATCTTTGTTACATGGTGATTTAGCATATGAAGTAGGTGTTTGGAAAAATGGTGAGAACCATTTTTACTCTAGTATATGAGAGTTTTACATTGTAGCAATTTTTTTTTATTGATACTGTAACATGTGAGAGCTTTTTACTATTCATAACTTATTTTGTGGTGGGAACCACACTGGTTCCCACCACTCCCAAACAGGCCTGAAGTATATTTCTTGAAATGATGATAGGGCCCGGGGTTTCTAATTTATATCTTGATAAAATTAAGGAGAATCGTAGCATATGGTATGGCGGAAAAAATACCCTAATGATAGGGTTCTATTTTAAACAGTTAGATTTATATCAAATTTTATTAG
>CAMOHE010029460.1:0-11710 GCA_946598075.1 Artocarpus hirsutus | reverse complement strand
AATAATTTTGTTTCACTTAAATCAATTCTCTTTGGTAATCATTTTTGTGTCATCTTGATCCCGAAGTTGATTCATGGCTCCATGTTTATGGCTTGTATCTTTTGTTATGTCAAAGGCAGGAGTATCGATGAATGAATTTTGATTGTTAGTATGTTGGAGATGCAACCTATATTCGATGAGAGCATAATTCACAGATGTGGAATTCATAGCTCTTTAATAAAGAGTCAATGCTATCCATCCAGAGGCATTATTCAAGTACAATGAGCCCATGGTAATCTGGATACATATGTTAACCAGGTGATATTCCATTTGTATGTGTTACAAAAAGAATAAATTTTCCAATGGAAAAATAATGAAACTTTGAGATAAAATAATCGAAAAGTAAAATAGAACTGAGTCTTTCATTCAATTATAGATAACCCGTGGCGATATACATAATATAAGAGGTCATAGACAAGACTTATATTGGGAGTCTCGTAATATGGTATACCATCAAAAGTGCAGCTTTGGGCCTTTGGTGGAGTAACACTGAAGTTTAAAAATAAATGGATAATTAATCAAGGGTTAATTTATCTATTATTATTAGAGCTTGACAATACATGTCCATCAGGTCCTAATCCTAAATCACTAATTCTTTTGTGACGAATCAGGCAAATATAGGTTACCACCGGTAAAACAGAAGTATACGTGAGTCAGGCCATTAGGCCTATTGAGACGTGTGGGCTACAGTCCAAGATTGGACTGATAGTGGGTACAAGGCACACTGTAGATGGCGCTAAATCTGCACAAGTGTTTTAAAAACACTATTCCTAAATTTTTATTATTAATTTTATTATATTTTATTTGTTTATTTTTATTTTTTTCTTCATTTATCCAGGCCCCTCCACCACGAGAATCACACTGATAGAATTGTTTATTATTATTTTTCCTTTCTTTTCACATTTCAATGTTCAGTTTAGGAGATCGACTCAGTGAACTGGAGCGACGCACATACTACATGGAAGGGCGACAGCCATTGATGGCCTGATTGAAGACAAGAAAGACGATGTAGATTGAGTCTATGCAGAGAAAGCAAGCACATGCCTTTTTAATCATTGGATTGGTCAATGTATTCTGATTTAGTGGCTTGCAAGATACGTGCAAGTGAGAACGACCGCACTGGATATAAAGCTGTGCTGCCCATTCTCCTTACGCACGTCAGGACACGCGGACAGACTGGATCAATCTAATGGCGTCATCCGATGGCTTTCATGATGGCATGTGTTCTTTCTTTTTAGTTTTGAATTTCTTTTTGATTTACTGTGCATTTAAGGTCCATTTTTGCCTATTTTGCATTGTTTTGCTCCATTTTAAATCTAGTCTCTTTCGTTTTGGCATCGATATGATTTCTAAAACTTGAAAATATTTTTAGAAATTACTAAAAATAATATAGAATATATTTACAAACTTAAAACACACTATATAACTCCCATCAATTTTCATGTAATGTATGAGTAATGACGTTATGTAATTTTATTAATGATTTATGATATAATGTTACTAACTATTTTATGTAAAGTGTTATGATATGTGATGCTCACGTGGAATTGATGTGTTCAAAATATTCATGCCATTTACGTTGTATGTTTAATAATAATTTTGTAATGAATTTATGTTTTGTTAAACTTTAGAGGGTAAGGCAATTTAGAGGCTGGACCTTCAAATTCAGCAGGCCGAATTGTTCTTTCCGGAATGGTAGGCCGATGGAATTTCATCGGCAGGTCAGACCTCATGCATTCGGCAGGCCGAACCGTGCGGTCGGTAGGCCAAAGACTGCTGACGAGCAATCAACAGAAATTTTCTAAAATTTGTGACAATGATGATTGGATGTGATTGGATAATGATTGTTGATTGATTGGCTTAATTTTTCTTATTTTAGGAAATGAAACATTTGACTTTTGACTGATTATGATTAATTGGTATGGTTTTATATTTTTGAAAGCTGAGATATGGTAAGTGGGAAACAAAATTTTTGACTTTCCTCTATTTCCTACAATCCCCACGTGAACTGCCTCAATTTTAGTTAGAAAAAAATGTTCTGACATAATAGAGATGATTGACTCTTTTTTTTTTTTTTTACATTACCCTCATTCACGTTAATTCCACTCTCTCTATTACAAGCTCTCTCTTTCCCTCTCTTTCTAAATTCTCTCATTAACACTCTCTCTCTCTCTTTCTTCCTCCATGTTTTCTTCTCCTTCTTCTCTCCATTATTCTCCTACAAATAATTGAAAGAAAAATTGAGCTTTCTTTGGATGAATTTGAAGGAAGTTTGAGAAGAAATTTTGAGGTAAGAGACTCTTCTTAGCAATGCTAAAATTTTTGTTACCCTATAATCTGACCCTCATATCTTTGTCTAAAAATTTCCGTTGGTTCTGAAATTTTAATATGTTATTCATGTATGTGTTATGTGCTAACCCTCAAAATTTCAAATCAATTGGATTTTTCTACGCTGAGATATGAATTTTTTTCTCTCTACCACTCACTGCTAAGTAATGTTGATCAGTAACGTTGTATTTTCTCTATGTTCCGACCCCTATAACTTTGTCAACAAATCTCTGTTTGCCTTGAAATTTTAATATGATTTTCATAAATATGCCATGTGATGTTGCTCCAAATTTCGTGCCATTTGGTGTTATGTAGGATGAGATATTAAATATTCATGCTCTGCACCTATAATGAATTGTTGTTAATTGGTTATGTTGCACAAAAACATGATTTTTGTTCAAGAGGTAAATGTGCTTTGATTTTTACAAGATTTGGCAAAAATGATCATGGTTATATTAGGTTGTGAACTGGAAAATTTTGTGGTAATATCATGTGTATGTTGTGAGTTATTAAACTTTCTCCTAACTAGGTTTTTATGGCTGTGAACTTGTAAACTTTGGACCTCTTGTCTCTCTAATTTTTATTTTGTGTCTAAATGATTTTGTTTGGTCATGGGAATTTTTATAATAGGGTATTATTATGCATTTAGGTTGTCACAAAAATTTTGAGAACAAAATTATTTTCCTAATATTTTTCTTAAATGCTAGATTTATAGGCGCTCGCTACCCATGTCTGTAAAATCAGTTTTACTACCGATTTCAATTGTGTATTTTGACCTACTCCGGATTTTGTTGAAGGCAATTTTTGGATATGTTATAGGTCTTTGTGTCTATTATATGTGTTAATTTTTGTAGATTTTTTTCTATGTCATTAGAGTATATTAAACGGACCTAAGTGTTGAGTCGTTCACTGCCTAACTATTGCTGGCAGATTTTGTGTCATGAATTTTGTGACATATTTTAAACACTACATGGAATTTTATGGCCAATGAAAAATCATGGTAATATGTTTATTTGGTAACTTTGTCCCTTCCAAGTTTGGAGCTTGAATTATATGTTAATTATGAGATATTAGGCTGTGAATTCGTAAGGGTTAGACAACACGTGTATAGGCAGTTTTGCTGAAATGTTTTATTTTGATTGATAAAATGTGTTTTGAATTAATGTTCTTAAGAGAAGCATGTATGAGTATGTTTTGTGGTGTTGAATGATTTCATAGTCTCATAAAAATAAATGTTAATTTATATTTTAAATGAATATATGACATGAACACACTAAGGGGCAAGCACGTCAAGACTATGACGACGTCACCTACGAGTAAGATTTAAGTAAGCTTATAAGGTAAATACATTCTCATTTGCAACATGATGAGTTTATGAAAAAGTTTGAAATTATGTTCATGATGGTTCTATGATGATTTCTCATGATGATTATACATGATGTGTTATTATGGAAGTTTTAATGTATAAAACTTTATGCATGTTTTGATCATAATGTTTTTCAAAGCATGAAAGTATAAATATGTACATATGTATCACCTAAATAAGTGTTGCACACCAATGTTATGATATGTTTATGATAAGTTATGATGTCATGTTTAAGCCTGTAACGTCTTCTTTACGGACGTCACAGATGTCGTTATATTCATTCATCACATGCTTTTATTCTAGGATAAACTATTTTATAAGATAATTTGAAAACAGAAATTTGAAAACAAACCCAAGATCCATGCATACTTTTTTTTAATAACTTAATCACTATTTCAATAACTTAATCTACTTTTATAATAATAATTTACTTGTTCATCCTTTAAACAAAATGCCAAAACAATTGTAAATTGAATTAATTTTTTTTAAAACATTAATAAAATCTACATACACACTTCAGCAGGCCAAACTTAAGACTTTGGCAGGCCGGACTAGATCGGCAGGCCGATATTCAACCATCAGCAGGCCACCCGAGGCTTTGCAAAATAGGTTTCAAAATTCTACAAGATCGGTAGGCCGATCCATGCATTGGCAGTCCGACCAATAATGGTCGGCAGGCCGAACTCTTAAAATTAGAAATTAATTTTTTTAAAATAAGTTCTAAAACTTCAAGGTGCAGAAACAATAAACGTACTCAGAAATAAAAACATAAAAATAAACACAGTTCCAAAGTTTTAAAACTTCTTTTCTTGGCTTCTTCCGTTTGCAATTCATCATCCTTAGCTCACACGCATTTCCATGCCCTCGGTCTAATCCATAACCTTCTTACCCTTATCTGCAACATGATGTAAAAATTAAATAAGCTAATGCTTAGTAAGTACATTTACATCTCACAACTTAAAACGTTTTATAAACATCATCATCATCATCATCATAATAGTGCACTAGGCACATTTTCATAGGAACATATCTTTCATTACATTGACCATATTAAAAACTTTATTCAATTTATCTTAAGGGCCCAAGTGTTGCACCATAACATCATCATCGTAGGTGCACCGTCATGAGAAAAGAGGGGCAGCTAATTCCAAACCAAACATGACATCATATCATATCATATCATAACATAATATATGATTGGGTGTGCAATACTTATTTAGGTGATACATATATACATATTTATACTTTTATGGTTTGAAAAATATTATGATCAAAACATGCATAAACTTTTATACATTAAAACTTCCATAATAACACATCATGTATAATCATCATAGAACCATCATGAACGTATATTTCAAACTTTTTCATAAACTCATCATGTTGCAAGTGAAAATGTACTCACCTTATAAGCTTACTTAAACCTTACTCGTATGTGACGTCGCCGCAGTCTTGATGTGCTCGCCCCTTATTGTGTTCATGTCATATATTCATTTAAAATATAAATTAACATTTATTACTATGAAATCATTCATCACCACATAACATACTCATACATGCTTCTTTTAAGAACATTAATTCAAAAAAAAATTAATCAATCAAAATAAAACATTTCAGCAAAACTGCCTATACACATGTTGTCTGACCCTTATGAATTCACAGCCTAATATCTCATAATTAACACACAATTCAAGCTCCAAACTTGGCAAGGACAAAGTTACCACATAAACATATTACCATGATTTTTCGCTGGCCATAAAAATTCCATTTAGTATTTGAAATAAGTCACAAAATTCATGACACAAAATCTGCCAGTAATAGTTAGGCAGTGAATGACTCAACACTCAGGTCCATTTATCATATTTTTTATGCTATAGAAAAAAATCTACAAAAATTAACACATATAATAGACACATAGAACTATAACATATCGAAAAATTGGCTTCAACAAAAATCGGAGGAGGTCAAAATACACAATTGAAGTCGATAGCAAAACTGATTTACAAACATGGACAGCGAACGCCTATCAAACTAGCATTTAAGAAAAATATTACGAAAATAATTTTGTCCTCAAAATTTTTGCAACAACCTATATGCATAATAATACCATATTATAAAAATTCCCATGACCAAACAAAATCATTTAGACACAAAATAAAAATTAGAGAGACAAGAGGTCCAAAGTTTACAAGTTCACAGCCATAAAAACCTAGTTAGGAGAAAGTTTAATAACTCACAACATACACATGATATTACCACGAAATTTTCCAGTTCACAACCTAATATAACCATGATCATTTGTACCAAATTTCGTATAAATCAAAGGACATTTACCCCTTGAACAAAAATTATGTTTTTGTGCAACATAACCAATCAGCAACAATTCATTATGAGGTGCAGAGCATGAATATTTAATATCTCAGCCTACATAACACCAAATGGCACGAAAGCTGGGGAAAAATCACATAGCATATTCATGAAAATCATATTAAAATTTCAGAGTAAACAGAGATTTGTAGACAAAGTTATAGGGGTTTGAACATAGAGAAAATACAACGTTACTGATCAGCATTAATTAACAGTAAGTGGTAGAGAGAAAAAAATTCATGTCTCAGTGTAGAAAAATCCAATTGAGGTGAAATTTTGAGGGTTAACACATAACACATACATAAATAACATATTAAAAATTCAGAACCAACAGAAATTTTTAGACAAATATATGAGGGTCGGATTATGGGGTAACAAAAATTTCAGCATTGCTAAGAAGAGTCTTTTACCTCAAAATTTCTTCTCAAACTTCCTTCAAATTCGTCCAAAGAATGCTCAATTTTTCTTTCATTTATTTGTAGGAGAATAATGGAGAGAAGAAGGAGAAAAAAACATGGAGGAAAAGAGAAAGAGAGAGTGTTTCTGAGAGAATTTAGAAAGAGAGGGAAAGAGAGACCTTGTAATAGAGAGATGGAATTAACGTGAATGAGGGTAACGTATATAAAAAAAAAAAAGAGTCAATCATCTCTATTATGTTAGAACTTTTTTTTTTTTTTGACTAAAATTGAGGCAATTCATGTGGGGATTGGAGGAAATTGAGGAAAGTCAAAAATTTTGTTTCCCACTTACCATATCTCAGCTTTCAAAAATAGGAAACCATACCAATTAATCCTAATCAGTCAAAAGTCAAATGTTTCATTTCCTAAAATAAGAAAAATTAAGCCAATCAATCAACAATCATTATCCAATCACATCCAATCATCATTATCACAAATTTTAGAAAATTTCTGTTGATTGCTCGTCAACAGTCTTCTGCTTGCCGACCGCACAGTTTGGCCTGTCGAATGCATGAGGTCCGACTTGCCGGTGAAATTCCATTGGCCTACCGTTTTGGGAGGAACAATTCAGCTTGCCGAACTTGAAGGTCCGGCCTGCTGAATTGTCTTACCCTCTAAAGTTTAATAAAATATAAATTCATTACAAAATTATTATTAAACATACAACGTAAATAACATGAACATTTTGAGCACATCAATTCTACATGACCATCACCTGTCATAATACTTAACATAAAATAGTTAGTAACATTATATCATAAATCATTAATAAAATTACATAACGTCATTACTCATATGTTACATAAAAATTGGCGGGTGTTACAAAAAAAATTAATTCAATTTACAATTGTTTTTGCATACTATTTAAAGGATGAACAAGTAAATTATTATTGTAAAAATGGATTAAGTTATCATATAATGATTAAGTTATTAAAAAAAAATATGCATAGATCCTGGGTATGTTTTCCAATTTATGTTTCAAATTATCTTATAAAATAGTTTATCCTAGAATAAAAGCATGTAATGAATGAATGTAACGACATCTGTGACGTTCGTAAAGGGGGCGTTACACACTATCAAACACATTAAGACTCAAAAGAAAATCACACAACATAATTTTTACGGTGTTAATTATTTATAAATTAAACACTTATTTAACTCACCGAAATGACTTTCAAAGTTAGCAAGTATTACTACATATAAAAACACACTAAAATACATATTTAAGCATATTTACATACCAAGACACAAGAATGCTATTTGTTAAAGGATTTAATGAGAAATAAAAGTATAAATAAATGATTTAAGCCTTAAAAAATGTACATTTTTATAGTCTCATCAAATATCATACTACACTTGAAACTTTTATTAGATGAGTAGCGATACAATTAAGGATACAAACTGTATTAGAGTGTTTCTCGATATATTGTTTATACCATACTACATTTGAAACTCTTATGTATTGAATCTTAAATATTTACTATTTGAAACTTCACCCACAATAAATTGTGGTGGAAGGCTTCTAATCATATCAATATGCTCGTTAAAGTTATAATTTTTTTTTAATCATAACATAGAATTATGAATTTATATTGTAATTCTATTGATCTTCAATCATAGAATCAAAAGCGAGGATTTTACAAGTATCCTTGAATAATATTCTTGAATTTACCAAAATTAGTCATGGAATTTTCTCGATCATTACAACAATTTTGTGTAACTTCGTTCACTTAATCCTAATCATCAGTCAAGTCTCTAAGCAGATCATTTCTGATGATTTCTTAATCAGACTTTAATATGGATCCTAAGCAATGTTAAAACTATTTATTAATCATCTAATCTTACATCCTAAATGTCCTATCCTCTGATTGGACAACACTTAGCCAGTGGAAATATATGAGTTCGTAACGCTAATAATATTAGTTTCTTGATACTAACTGTATGAAAACTTTTTGAATTGAGTGGCAGTTAACTAATGTCTTTTAATTGGGTTAGATTCTTTATCTATACATTAGTAATGCAATATTGTTCTTAAATTTGTTATACATTGAATTTCAAGTACCTTAGAGATTAAACTTCCTTCCCCTCAAATTAAGGTAAATGTTGGAAAAATAGCATGCAGCAGAATTTTAAAATTTTTATATTAGAGTATTTTCTAAAACACAAGTTTGATACCCTATATGCATAAATTAACTAGATCTTACTAACCTTTGAATGCCGAAGAACTCCCATAATCCATGAAGAGAAGTAATGTTCTAAAAGGGCCTCAACCAACTGGTCTTCTTTGCTATTCACTATCCACAATTGGAGTAAGTGTGGGCTCAAGTCGTTCAGCCTTTCCCCAATGACTCTCCTTCCAACCAATTGAGAGAACCCAAAGCTAGTGTTCCTGATTTGTGAACAAGTGTCTCAAGAGTTTCAGAATCTCACTAGTAGAGTTTCAATCTTAATCTCTCAATTGATCTAAATAACTTATAAGACTCACTCCCTTTTTATAGAGGTTGGGCCTAGGAGTCAGTCTATATTATGCAAGACCTCGAAAATTTGAATCAAAATCAAATTAGAAACAATATTTGATAAAATTTGCATGGAAACGTGTGATCCTTTTATCATCGGTCAGCAAACTGAACTAGCAGATCGGCCCGTCGAACCTCCTTAATTGGTAAGCCGAACTTAAAGATCGGCCTCTCAAACCTCTGATAAAATATCCCTACAAATCTTTATTTTCCACCTGAGATTCTTGGGATAGAACCTTAGTTTTAATTCAAATAAGCCAATAGAAAAGTTATCTGATTAAAACAATCATATCTAGATAATCTCTAGGAAAATAAATATTCTTGATAATTTAACAAGTTTATCTTGAATTAATTCAAAATTAAGCCAACTGATAAACATACATGAATTATCCGTTCTTGATAATTCAACAAGTTTATCTTGAATTAATTTTATCACAAAATTAATTCAATCGATAAACAAACATGAATTGTCTGATTTTACTAAATTTTAGCTAATCTGATAAATTTGACACAAGCCACCGATTATTGGAAAAGTACGTAGTATCATTATAGGATTTTTGTGAGCTAGCAAAGGAGATCTGATAGACCTATATAATTCAAGCTCCCGATAATTATAAAATCCAATATCCTAGATATACATTTCATAATTATCAACTCTAACGCTACTTTACTAAAAGCTTGGAGCTGCATTCTCAAATTATATAGAATTACGAAGCCCGTATAGCTAAGTCTGTATGAAATATCATAATGTATCGTATCCCCATAGGATTATCTATAATCGGCTTAAGGATAAGTTCTGTCTTATCTTCTCGATTATTTTTATCTTACACTCCATTATCTCACTATCAAAAACTTACCATCCAAAGATAGTATATCATTTGGTTACACCTATGTATTTAAATGGTTGAGCACTCCAGTTTTCAATTACAGGATAATGCATATAAGAGGATATCAACTACTCCTAAAGAGGAGCTATAAATTCCATATCTATGAATAATAGGTCTACGCCTTCAAGAGTCATGCCTCGAACATATCGGCATGTGTACCACTATCAAAATGTGGATGTCTCCTTTTGGTACATCAAAAGACATAAGTCAGGACAATGGGCCCACTATTCATCTCAAGATTAAGATACAATACAAATGATTGTCTAAAGTGAATAGTTTTACCGAGACAGAATCATTAATCTAAATCAATTCACTTTATATACTGATCCAACATATCGTTACTTATGACAATGTGCCAATGTTTCTTTTTATAGAGTCTACCTCCAATGGTCAAGATAAACCATCTCCCAATAAGGATATGGACAACAAAACAATCTTTATATGAATAAAGTGCCCAACTTTATTCTCTTGATTGCGGATCTTATGTTTTAGACCGTCACCTTAAGAATCGTGTCTTTCGCATAATCTATCCATCATATGCCCAATTCTTAAAAGTTTAGACCGACAATCTCAAACTTTTGTTTGCTTAACATACATTCAACAAATATAAACGTAAAAAGGACAAGATTTGGTATATAAATAATAAACAAATTCTTTATTGATAAAAATGTCTCCAAAAACATATTACATTTTTACTCTTTAGCATATACACGTCTAACAGCAAAAGACTTCTAGTAATTTTAATAATTTTATCATTATGCTTAATGGTACTAGATAGTACCAGAGTTAGCACTAAATATAGAACCATGGAATTTAAGTTATAAATCCGTCGACCTTCATTCATGATACAAAATGTTAAGTTTCCAAGAAATCCTTGACTTAAGTGGATAGTATTAGTACGAAGTTCATCTCAAACCATTAAAAATGTAATGACTTATTTCAAGTCAATCAACTATTTAAACATTAATATTCTCATAATTAGTTCATCATGTTATCTAGTACTGTTGTATATCATTTATGGCATTTATGGAATGGCTCATAGGCTTTTCTTAAAAAAGCTTCTGGACATTGCATAGTAAAACTTATCATACAAATATTTCTTTACATCATTCTAGTATTAACAAGTACTTGCATATTTTTAATTTTAGGCTTCCAAATCCATAATTAAATACACATAGATATTATTGATTATTCTTGGCATTACACATGATCCTATAAACAATTATTTTTTATTAATTTAACATTCTTAGAGATCAGAATATACATTTCTTACAAGTTCACAGCAATAGAAGAAATCTCAACTAGCCAATCTTCCTTCCACAGATTATTTTGAGTGTCTAGGCACAAGGGCACGACGTACTAACCTTCTTCAATATGGATAATCTCTTTCTAGCTATTAAAGTTATCTAAAGAAGTTAATCACTAACGGAGAGTGAGTAATGCTTTCTATAGGAATTTTGCACTTAGGAAGTCCAATAATATATGAAGACTAAAGACCCCTATTTATAGACTAGATTAGAGCATTCAAAAGTTTATCTAGAAACCACGAGATAATCTTCTCATTTTTTTTCTCCTTCGAATTGTCACCACACTCAGAAAATATCCCTTAAAAAATTGGTCCAAGCTTCTTCTAATGGCCAACTCATGTTTAGCTTGCTAAAATCTAATTAAAGCTTTTAAACTTCTTCAAATATTCAAATCATGAGTTTCTAGTTTGCTAGAAATTATAAGTCTAAGCAAAAAGCTTAA